>JAOEHY010019060.1:0-14456 GCA_025447955.1 Psilopsiagon aurifrons
TCTGCGACTGATCAAACATCGCAAATACATTGGAAGTGGCGCGCTGAGGGCGCTTCTTGGTGGTCTTCGTCTTTGCCTTTTTGCTGGACATGTTGGCTGTTGGATACTAAGGAGAAAAATAAATACTGTAAATACAGTAAAACCAGGACTTTTTAAAAAATGTACTATAGTTTAACATGAAAGTTCACAGAAAATACCTCTTACACACTTCTGTTTTCTCTCATCAATATATTTCTCTAATGAAGAAGGAAAAAACAGAAGTAGAAAGTACAAACAAATGAAAGACAGACGCCTAAATAAAAAAGGTCACTAAAATAAGACAGAAGTTAATCTTAAATTTCAGTCTTCAAAGGGACAGCTTTTGTCTGGGATCCCTTCTTGATACATGCACCTGCAAGAAGGAAACTGCAAGAAGGAAACTACAAGAAGAAAGTGATATTTTGAAAGCTGTTAAGCCTCTGCAAGAGCACCATAGGATATACAGATGGGTGGACAATAAATGTGTGCAATATTAAGTAGCAGGAAAAGGAGAAACACAACTTGGTTGACCTGAAGAAACTCTGAAGCGCCTGTACTTGGCACCCGACAGTGATAAGTAGTTGCTGTTTTGTATGATGATGGGTTTCTTCCTTGCCTTGTCTTCCATCATTGAAAAACACCCAAAAGGTAGGAGAAAATCATGCAAGGTATTTTTCTGTTTGCACCAGTAAGTTCTGCCTGATCTCCATTTACTCTTATGTGTTTAATTTTACCCAAAATATACTGTCGTACCTGAAAGCTCACGTCTGCTGCCTACTCTTTTAAGCAAAAAGGGAAAGCAACCAATTCGTGCCTCTTTTGCTCGTCTCCCTGGAAAACAAAAAAAAACTGCTCAGAAAAAGCCATCTTCACCTGTAGCACTCCGGCTGTGCTCAGGTCTGAACAACACAGAGCAATGGCCACACTTCGGTCCATTATATTGCTACCAGTCATTCAGTTTACCTGTTGCTGAGCCTGCTAATGTTTCCATCACACAGAGCTGAGGAGCAGGCTCCTAAGATTTTATAACGTGAACCGGGGCAGACTGCATTTGCCTTTTAGTTTGGGTGAGAGGGATTTATGGGGGAAACCTACAGGCAGCCCCTTTCAGCTTTAACCACACAATGGTGTGACTGGAAAACAACCTGGCAGCCACCCCTTGCCCTAAGCTTGGGCGTGTGGGGAGAATCAAGCACCGGCCGAGACGCTCCGCTTTGCAGCGAGCACAGCGCTCAGATTTAACTGACACATAAATACTCTTTATTTCTGCCCCCAGAACGCCGATCGCTGCTCTAAGGCAGCATCGGGCTCTGAGGGCGAGTGGAGCCATGACGTCATCGCTTCCCCTCAGCAGCAGCTGCCCCAACGGCCGCCGCTGACAGTCGCCGGCTCGAACGCGTGTCCCCGCGGTCACTCTCCACAGCTCGTCCCCGCTCCCGCACCGCCCCACCGGCGGCACCCGGGCCCTCCCGGCCTCACCCCAACGGTCGCCGCGGTGGCTCGGTACGAGGGCGACGCGGAAGAGAGGAAGCGGCGGCAGCGGACCCGCTGCTTCCCGGAGAAACCATCGTGCTCCGGAGCGGCGGGTGGGGACCAGAGGTGGAAGGAAACCGGGTGGCGGCGGGAGAAGCGGCGGAGGGCAGCGGAACGGCGCCGAGGCCTTTTCTCTAACGACCGTAGCCCCCTCGCCCTCCCCGGGCAGCTGGCTCGGGGTGTCTCCGCAACCGCTCCCCCCCTCGGGCAGCGTTGGCGCAGCCCGCGGGAAGCGGGCGCTGCCGGCCCGGGGCCCTGAGCTCCGCCCGCAGGTGCTGGGCAGCGGGGAGGGATGGAGGGAGCCCCGAGCGCGCCCGAGCCGGGAAGGGCGTGCGGGATGTTGAGTTCTGCGCTCGCCTCTTGAGAGGTGGTAGCGCAGCTCCAGAGGGCTGCTGCGGGTCAGCGAGTTCTTCCCGCGTGCTTGTTTTTCATGGGTCACGTTGAAAACGCAGCGGCGGTCCGTGTTCCTGCAGCCTCTACCGGCGACCGCGGGGTTAACAGGTTGGTGGTGTGCCAGCAGTTGGGTACATGAAGCCTCGTGGGTTGGTAACTTGCTGAGTTAACAAGTGTAAGGTGTTATCCTTACTGTATTCCTCGTGTTTCTCTTAAAGGATCAGAAAAACGTTTAGTTTGCATCTTTTAACTCTTGTAAATGCGCGCACCTCTCACAAATTAACAGACACCTTGCAGGAAAGATTCTTGCTTGTATTTTTTTAAATGAAAGTGCAGAGGATAATACTGGGTTCCCTCCCCCCCCCTCATTTATTCGTGTAGGATCTCGAAGTATAAGGTCTTTTTAGTGCTCACTAGAGAATGCAGTCTGAAATGGAGAGCTTGGTTTAACCTGGAACTGTATTTTTTAAATTCCTCTGAACAGAATGCTTATTCCCATTTTGTAACTTAAAGTACCATATAAATCACTTGGGCTTCAAGAAGCAGTTGTTTAGCACACAATAATTATATACTGAAGAAAGCTACAGTTCATCATTTTTTAAACTAATTTTCTGCCTGTTACCAGTTTTGTTCATGTACAGTTTGTATCTTGGTAAACAACACTGAAGTTAGCATTAATTTTTTTTTAAGGAGGAAAGGAAAAAAATAGGTGAACAGTCTTTTGCTGAGATTACCTTTTATATTTACAAATGTAAATGGATTACATTTAGACACTACAATTTAGAAGTTGCAAATTTGAACGAAAACACTTTAATTGCTAAAAGGCCCAACTTTCTTTTCCTGCCCTCCCTCAAACCAGAAGAGTTTTCATGAGAGAGAGTTTGGCCTGAATAGCAATAGGAATAATCTAGACAGGGCTTTTAGCAGCCTGGTCTAGTGGAAGGTGTCCCTGCCCACGACAGGGGGGTTGGAACTAGATGATCTTTAAGGTGTTTTCCAACCCAAAACGGTCTGTGTTTCCCTAATGAATATTGTTCTTCTAAAATGTGTCTGAAAATGCAATGGAAAAAAACCCCAAACAACCACACGCACAAAAAAACCCTTTGCTGAATTGAGAGCATCATTATGGAAAAAGTTTGGAGAAAACTGCTCTGTACTTACCAGTAATGGCATGTAGTTTCAAGATAATCATATGCAAAGCATGAGTGGGTCGAAAAGCAGTAGAAACACCAAGGTAGTAATAGAGTTATTAAAATGCTTTGTGATAATGTTGAACAACTGAATTGTGTGTTGAAATTTAATTATTAAAATGGTTATTTGATATCTTAATTTAAAAATCCTTTCATCAGTTACTGTACCTTGAACCACACTGCAAACATGCTACTCTGTATTTTATTGTTCCTTATGCTATTAAAAAGGTGTTATATGAAACCTGCCACTGTGGATGTTGTTCTAGAGTTTAACTTCCCAAGATGTGGGAATAGGTGCGATCAGTTCTTACTGGAACTTGTGTGTTTATCTCTTAAAGCTTTTGTCTCCTGTTTGTCACATCATAATGAACAGAGAAGCAGTTGCTAAATGCAGACCATTTTCTGCACTATTTAAATCTGTGTAATGCTTTTACACATGGTTCCATTTTACTTGATTGCAACATTCACAATACCACCAAAGAAATTTAAAAGGGAAAGAATTTGTTTTGCCTCTTAAAATATAAGTAATATTCTTTTGCCCATCGACATCAATCTTGAAAAGGGAAAAAAAAAATAGCGGTCTTTTTGTGACTGTATTAGCTTGTGCTTCGTCTCTTACTTAAGAAGATTTGTTGTGATGGTCTCTCAAGTAAACTTTGTTTCTGCTATGTACACTTCACTCTGGAGAGGGTACTGCTTGAGGGTGGTACCTGTGAGCTGCCCGCAGCCTTGAGCAGCTGTGACTGGGCATCCCTGGCTGTTGCTGAAAAGCGCACTGTAATCCTGTTCCCTGCTGCCTTACAGACTGGTTTTGGGAGTATAATGAAGCCACATGCTCCTTTCTTGAGTGTGCAGGCTCGTCTGTGGTCAGGTGGTGCTCCTTGACTGCAGGGAGAGCTGTGCTTGCAGGTCGCTATCCGATGGACAGCAGGCCTCATCATGAAGATGGTCTTCGGGCTCTTCTCAAGAAAACAGTCCAGGTACATCCTAGGGAGGGCGTGCTCTGGAAAGCCCAAGGTTGTAGTTCTACTAAGTAATTCATTCAGCCTTTTGCCATCACACGGTGCAGAGCAGAAATGCTTCTGTCCAGACATAAAACTGCTGTGCAGAAGGAGTGCCCCACAGCTGGCCTGCGCAGGTCGGGCACTGCGGGAGCGTTTGGTTTGGGTGCCGGGGGTTCTCGCTCTGGCTGTGGTGCTGGGAGGATGCTTTGGGTAGCTGGTGGTGCTGTAGCATCAAATAGTGCCGCCTAGTGATGGGCTTTAGTTTCGCTCAGCGTTTGTTTTGCGGGCTGCCTCGTGCAAGAATGTGGCAAAAAAAAAAAAATGTTTGTTTCTCAGTAGCGCATAATTTCCTGCATAGACCGCACAGAATAGGAATTTATCCATTCTAAAAAAGTTTCTTCTTTTAAATGCTGAGCTCTTAACTCTTTCCATTTTCTTATTTCTACTTTTTCCTTCGTAACTCCCATCTTCTTTCTCATTTATGTCGGTCTTGTTTAAGAAAAAACCCTTTTAAGCGAAATATATAAAATTTTTCCATTCTTTCCATCAGAAACACTCAAATACTTTTGTGCTGTTTGGAATGTTTTCCTAGGCTTGTTTCCTTTGGATTGTGTAAGAGCCTTCCAAATCATGTTTCATGCTGAAGTTGTACAGCTGTTACAGACAGCAAGCAATTTACAGTAAACCTTTTCCCTCATTTAATTTTCTGCATTTCCTCACCTCTGCTGAGTTATGATGACTATGCAAACATTTGTGATTAACTTGGTTGCTTAATGAAGCAGAGTCAGTCTGTGTCATTTGATGTTTCTTTATGAATCTAATTAATGTCACAGGAACAGCTGCACTGGCTCACAGTGAAAGTCTGCCTGGTGCCCCAGCTGTAAAAAGACGTGTGTTCTGGATGTGGGAAGCAGGGAGTCTTGGCCATCCTTTGGTGATCTCCTGTTCCCATGGGCTGTTTCTGCACTGTCCGCTCCACAAAGGCAACTGCACTGCACGAGTGGCAGCCAGGGAACTGGTCTGTTTGAGGTCACGGTGTACTGCTTGCTCACTTCAAGGCCAGAAGAAATACCAGCATCATCCCCAGCACCCCTCTTTGGCCCTACACAACAGTGAGGAGCAGAGCAGGCATGTCAGGGTTCCTCAGGCTGCAGTTTTGTGCAGCATTCAGATCTTGCTGCGTCCTAAGAAGGTGACAACCATGGAGTGGGGATTAAATGAGGAGGTCCATGTCTCACCCTGATTTTTCAGCAAGTCAAAATTAGGCATGAGAGTGGGGAAGGGGAAGCCAAGCAGCTGCATCCTCCTCCTGCTGCTTGTATTTCTCACTGGAGATGTGGATGGAGATTTCTTGGGATGTGTCTGCTGGTTTCTTGGATGTTTTCAACAATGCTGTGAGATCTTGAGATAAGGGGGGCACAAAATCACGAAATATATAAACCTTTAGAATCAGTTTTTAAGTAATGTTAAGTTTGATGGCTTTGTAACAGTAGCAATGGAAAATTACTGAGGTGCATGATTCACAGAAGAAATAAAGAGTACAGCTAGAGAGCATACTGAGAATTCTTGCACAAGATAAACCTTTGTAGTTGACATAGTTTTAGGCCTTTATGACCTTAGTACAAAATCAGTGTAAGAAAAACAGGCTAGAAGAACAGGGCTTAAGGATAAGGAGTATCTGGAAAGGCAGGGGTCCAGGATAGGCTGCAGTTAAACTAACTGATAAGTAGAAGGACAGGATGATTGTTATGTCTATGGTGTTAACGAACCAATTAAGCTGGTATAAGCATCTACTGCAGGTGCTTCAAAGGCTGCCAGCAGTGATGAAGACTGTTGGAAGAAGTAAACAAGCCTCAGAGGCCACCACCACATTTTTGTACGCATGCGGGGAAATTTCTGAAAAACGATGTAATCCATACGTAGCCTCATGAATACGTATGTGTGCTTGGTAGCTATATAAGGACAGCTTGTGTAGCAATACAGAGACACACGTTACGTGGAGCTGTCCCTCGTGTCTCCCTGCGCCACAATAAAGAATACCTGCTTGTCAACTTAAAACTTTGTTGGAGAGTTCGGGCCTGGAGTATTCTCCAAAGGAGTGTGCCCTACCAGGTGTCCGGAGGGTTTTACTGTGTTTTGTTGGGGTGTGTTTTGTTTTTCTTTTCTCCCCCTGAAACTTGTGATCATCAGGTGTTTTTAAAATCTCTCTCTGTACACTTCCTTTTCTTTTTGGAGGAGAGCACACTGTGTACTTTTATCCTATTTTTAAGGGGAGAGCAGCAGCAATGTAGGTATTTAGAGCAGAGTAAGAATCATGGTAGCCTGTGATACCTTCTTGGAATCCTTTCCCAACCTCTGCAGGTTTTAGCTCAGGAAGAGTAAGCCATCCTGAGCCAGATGTGTCATTTAGTAACCCTTGATGAACTTCTTTCATGCGTCTGCCTAATATGTCATCCTTAAATTGATGCAAATTTAGCATTCACAATACCCCTTGCAGGTAGTTTTGAATTCCTTTGCAAGTTTGCTATTTGTTACATGAAGAACTTCACTTTGCTAAATTTGAACCTACCTACTCCTATTTTTATTTGATGCTCTCAACTTCATACTGGTAGAAATGCTAAGGCTGAACTGTGTGTCCACCTTTTTGGTGTTACTTCCTTCTAGAGAGCACTTGCGTGTTCTGCCAGCTGTAACAAGAGTCCCGCTTAGGTGGTTTTTCTTGTGCAAAAGCTATTCCATACTTACGGTCATTGTAGAAATAAGATTAAAGATGTGCATAAGAAACAAACAAAAGAGTCTAAAAAAGAGACACTAAATGAAAAAGCGTATTTGTGATTTTCACATTGAATTGCAAATTAAAAACGTGTCCAAGTTGGGTGGAAGTTTCTGCCAGTTAAGAGATTTTTTTCCTGATCATGTTATCACTGTTCAACGAAAGTTGCAAATGCTAATTACAGAGGTTAAGTATTGACAGCACAATCAAAATCAAATATATCCATTGAATACAGTGCTAGTTCAACAGTCATTTAGCAAAATCATTTTGACTGCCAATTGCTTCACCTAGTATTTGGCTCGTCCCTCTGCCCTTCCATCCCTTCTTCCCTAATTACAGCTGGCATCTGTTGTCTTTGTCAAGCTATCCCAAGAGCAGCACTGTATCAGTCAGAGTGACAGTCGTTCTTTTTGTGATGCTGTGAGTGTCACAGAACTGTTCTGGAATTGCTCCAAAAATAGCTTCAGCGCTGTGATCCAAAGGGAAAAAAAAGGTTTGAGAAGTCCCGAGGTAAAGAAGGATTCTGAATGTGTGACTTCACTTGGGTCTCTTGGAGGGCCTCAGAGCAAGACATCTAACCGTCTGTGGGGTATTCCCTGCTTTCATTCACAGACCTCATGAATAAAAGTGGTGAGTTACTGGTAACTTCTGGTGTGCATAGGTGAGGAAAAGGAGAGAACATTTAAGTTCTCTTGAGCATTGTATGACGATGATATGACAGGGCCAAGGGCAAGGCAGAGAAATGTCATGCAACTTAAAATAGAGTCAGTCTCCCAAGTGTTGTAAAACAGGAAAAAAACCCAAACACCTCAATATAATAATCTAAATGTGCAGCTCAGTTCACTCTGTGAATAGGCACTGAAATATGTTTGATGAACTATGGAGGGACTGGACCCAGCTGAGAAGGTGCTCCTTGCAATTTTGCGTTTGCAAGTCCAAAGTCCATTATATGTAACATCTATATTTAAGAACACAAATTATTTAAAACAAAAATAACAAAAATTGAGAAGTATGTCTTGGGCTGTTGGCTTCTCCTGGGAATTTGTGCCTTGCTACCTGTTCTCTGTGATAAAGAAGTCACTACACTGCCACTTGTGCAGTATGTCTATCACTTGGTTTTTATCCCAGCTGGTAAATTGCAGTAATTTTAGCCAAATCTTTGTATGTTTCTCTCACCCTTTTTGCACTAGTTTTAAGCAGAAACATTGCCAGACACCATGATTCCACAATGTTTATAAGTGAAATGCAAAAGTAAGTGTTAATAAGGTGTTTTAGAAAAGGGTGATGCCTCCAGTCTTTCAAACACATGTAAGTAATTCTGCTAACCTAAGAACATACCTCTTCGCCCTCTCCTTCCATGTTAAATTAGCGTTTGTATCTGTTTGACAACGTGTATGTATAAATAATATAATGAAATGTGCTCAATGCTTGGCTGAAGATCTAAAATGGTATTTTAAAGCATACTCGGAAAGCAAGAGGAAGCGTATTCAGTCAGGGGTTTGGCATATAAAAGGTAAGCTGCTACCAGTTTTCTTTAGCTGATACCCATGCAAGTGTGGTTGGTGGAGCAATTTCAAAATGAGCCTGCTTCTTGTGAGATGGTAAGGTGCTGCCAGTATAAAACCTATTGGGTTAGAGGTGGTTAGCTCACAGTAAAGGAGGAGGAATGTGACAGAAGTAAAAAGCCCAGTATCTGTAAGATACAGTGCTAAGTCAAGGCTCAAGTTACTTGTTTCTGATGCCAGCTCTATTTCAGCACATTCTAAGACAGGGCCTGGCAGGCCTCATTTTACACCCACACACTTGAATATGCTAGACAAAGGCTGGAAATTCTTGCAAAATGCTGCCTTTTAACTCCCAAGGAGCTACGCATTCACAAGGAAAAAGCCCAAAACATAGTTCAGTGTTTAGTGAGGTTGCAGTCACTGATACCCTGAAATAGTCAAAGTGAGGAAATTTCTAATTGAGGATTAAAGAAGCCTTGCAAAATTGAGCAGTGACAGTTTATAAGAATACTAAATGAATGCTGCTGTCACATACCACGTACTCCTTTAGGCGCACGTCTTGAAGTTAGTCTTGACCTCCTAACCCTGTAGTATTTGCAAGTGATTTTGAATCTTTATCAAAGTGCAAGGCTGCCTTACCTAGGGGGTGGAATCATGGCTACATGGCAGAGCAATCTGCATGCAGACAGTTGTTGGGATTTTCCAGGAGGCAGTTCGATTTCCTGTTCTCGTGTTCATTACCTGCTTCCAAGAAACACATGAATACCTTCCTCAGATTTATTACATTCATACAGACTGCGTGACTCCTTATGCCCTGTGATGCAGTATATGTATCTATTATGTATGATCTGTTCTCTAGGGAATATCATGCATTTGGTCTGAAAACATTCCTGGGCAATGTTTTTTCCATGTTGTTGAAATTTGAAATGGAAGTAATTTTTTGCAAGGTCCAGTGCAGCGGTTCCTAAAGGGTGTGCTGCCCACATCAGCCTGCCTGCTTTGTCTGCCTGCAGCAATGGAGCTTTCTGCTATATACCCAAAATGGGTGGTCCTGGGGAAGGATGTGTGTATAGGCCCACAGGCTGCGGATTTAAACAGGGAGAGCAGCCATTGCCCCCCACTTTTCTTTTTAAAGGTGAAAAATATTGTATCTAATATATCAAAAGTTTAAGCAAATGGTGATCTCTGTGGAGCTGCTGCTCAGAGCACATCAAAACTGAGATGTGAGGAATCTCCTTCTCTCCCTCCACCCCCATATTGCTTTTCACCATTTCATGGTAACTTACTTCTAAGCTGCATTTTGAGGGGTATTTATTGATTTCATTTTGCCTCTGTATTGTTCCTGGTTCTGTAATACTGTTTCTGAGTTATTGTCACCCTAAATAACTTTTCCTCAGGAGGAGGTTATCTAAAAATATCAGTCAAGTCTGAAAAATGAAGCAAGCCAGCCAAAATAGGAGCATGGGTACACAGCAATACCATTGGCAGATTAACTGCTGATACCTGATATGTTCCTCACTCTGCTTCGATTGTTACTCATCCGTTATTTGGACTTGGATTGTCTGAGTGCCTTCACTGTGGTAAAAGAGCTATTCGTAGCCCTTTGAAACTCCCCAGGAACATGCCAAGTAATGGATTAGTATTATCCAAGACATAAAAAGGCCGCAAGGAACATGATGACAGGATTTCAGATGCTTTCCAGCTTTTCAGAACAAATACACTGGGCAGGACACAAAGACGTACTGTTACTGATGTCTTCTGCCAGGATGGGGCCCCTGTGCTGAATTTTGTTTCTCAACATACCCTGGTGATCCTAGAAACAAGTGGTCTAAAGATAGTTCTTAGGTCAGTAGGGAAACAGATACTTACTTCAAAAATGTACAAACACCATCTCTCTGACATCAGTTAGCTGCTGACCTAGTATGTTAAGCTGCCTTCATGTTGTGAAATGCTTCAGTCATCTGATCACTGTGTGATAAAATATGGTTTTATTTCCTTAAATGCAGCTAAAGAGCCAAATCAAGTTTGTCCTAAGTGTTAAAATGTTGCATGTTACCAGTATCTCCAGCAACAGTCATGGGGGGAAGCAGCAGACATGCATATACTGGCTGCATGTCCAAAAGACACCCAGTCTGGAGGTTTCTCATGCAGCTGCAGTAGCTCCTTGGCTTCAGTTTGGCCTCTGCGGATGTAGCCTTAGAACAGGGTAAATGGGTCATGCAAAATAAATCACTGCTTTTCAGTAGTGCTTCATAGAGCATTATATATCACTATAGATATAGGGCTATTAAATGCTTGCATCTGCTGTGTAAATAGTTTTTCATTATAAGCTTAGTCTGGCGTGGAGCTTGGAGACCATTATATATGAACCCCAAGCGAGAAAAGATTAGGCTCCAAGATCTTGACTGTAAACTGCAAAGCCAACTCATCAGAATCTTAAGCTGTTTCAGTGACCAAAGTTATTTTTATTTTTGGAAGTGGATTATTGATGACACATCCCTACAGCCTCGGCATGCAGCCTCAGCTGTCTGGATGTCCCTTGTGGCCTAGCCACAAAGTGCATCTGATGCTCTTATATGGTCTCTTGGCTGGCTCTGTTGGCAGTGCAGGCTTCCCCTGCTAAGGGGGTTGTGCCCGCCTGCAGGTTAACTGGTCATCTATGTTACACCACCAATACTAGGGAAACTGGCATTTGGAAGGGCATCATTAGTTGTACTTGAACAGCCTTGGAAGTTTTTTCTCAGTAACAGGTCTTCATGAGCAGGTATCTGTATATTAATGTGCTTCCCCACCCCTACCCCCTCATCAGAGGAGGCAGCTGAGACTGTAGCACCCACACGATGCAACAAGGAACCGAGTGGCTATATCCCAATTTTCATCTGGCTGCTCAAAAGTAGAGAAACAGTACAGAAGGTTTTTGAGTGGACAACCTCCTATCAAGGAGGATCCCATATTTTTTTTTAAGTAACTCATTTATGGTTTAAAAATCACTACTTTAATACTTCCAGCAAGAAAAATCCAGCTGGCTTCTGTGCCAGTTACTCAGAGTAACATATCAGCACCTAAAATTTACTGAGAAGATGGGATCCGGAAAAGACTGGTTTGGGAATCCAGTGTTCATAACAGAAGGAAACTGACCCTCTGAATCCTGCACCATTTAGACATTCAAAGGGAAGAAAGAATCAAGACAGTCTAACACCTATCCTTTGTGAGGGCTGCTTGCACATAAACAATATTGAATTACAGGGAGGTGACAAGATTAGTCAAGAAGTGACAGCGTAACTGTTCTTTGGCTTAGTGTTACATAGCAATGGTGCAACAAGACAAGCACTTCCTAGATCTACACACTGCTGTGTCACATGGGTACTGAAGGTGAAATAGCTTCCCTCCGTACTTGAAAGCTTCCTTCCAAACAAATTCAGCTGTTGCTAGAACCTTGCAGGCAATCCATGGAGAAACCCCTCAGCAACCACATTGGAGAGCACTGAGAGTTTAAAAGCAAACACTTGCAAAAAGGAGTAGGTGCAGCAGCCTGAAGACATGCACCAAAGAACATGGTCTGGGTTGGAGAAATAAAAATTGAGGCTAGGCTTCAGCTTATCCCAAAACTGGGACAAGAATGGCTGGAAACTTGTTTTAAGTAAGCCCGGAAGGGGAAGAAAGCACCCAGGAATACCAGAATATGCCTACTAAGTACACTTTGTAAAGTTAACTTAATTTACAGAGCTAAAGGCGTAACATCTTTAGGAGCTGCCTCACTAGGAACACAGCAAGATTAGCCAATCAAGCCTCCATAGTACCATAGAGAAAAATGAGACAACTCCTCTGTACAGTATGAGCTGCCCCAGCCTTTACAAGGGTAAACTTGAGACCCCTCCTGCCTTGGGATCTTAAGGAATATGAAGTGGCTGAGAGCATAGTTTCTGGATAGGAAGTCATCACTCTAATAAATACCCCCCTTGCAGTAACCAAGAGAATGAGACCTATTGCAGGACACAGTCCTGCTCAGAACTCAGAGAACCACCTTCCTCTTCTCTTGGTATTTGAGACAACAGCCTCAGCACAGCTGTTCCTCAGTCAAAAATTCTTCCTTGGTTAAAAGCCATTTTATCAATGTAGTAAGGAATATTTGTGATCTTTTTAAAAAGTGAGAGGGACTTCAGCATCTATGCATAGGGGTTTACCAAGTTAATTCTCATAACTTCAGTGTCCTTCTTAGCTGCAGAACAGTGAAGCTTTATGTAGGTTTTCTGCCACGTACTCCTGTTCGTGCTAGGACAGATGCTGTAAGCTCAGAGATTCCTTTGCACAGGCTTCCTTTAGCAGAAGTGAAAAAAAGTATGTCCAATCCCCTGCTAATAATCCAGCAATAGCCAGCATGAAAACTTGGCACACCACACTGCAAGGAGCATTTCAGAACTGTGACACCAAACATTATGTAAATGAGTTTTCCAGCTTGATTTGCAACTGCAAGTAGAACAATGCATAAGATTCTTCACAAAAAAATTTGAGGTATTTTATCTATATAGCAATCTTTATTTCAAAATGGCATTTATTACAAAAATGTAAAAATCCAGCTAAACCAGAAACGTTGAGATTAATTATACTGGACTGAAAAGTCCAGGGATCTTTGTCCCCATATCCTTTCCTTGCAATACTTTCCCCTCTTCCAGTTTGATTACACAGGTGCAAATGTGCCTAAATGGCTTGGAATAGATAAATACATTGAGAAAGGCAAAAGCTGTAAAGCTAAATGCATGCAACAAGTTCTATCAAGAAGAAACCCTCAAAAATAAATGTGAGTGTAAAGTAGAGATAATCTGCAGGTATCCAGGGATCTACTCAGTCATCCTTGTCTTTTGCTCCGTGTTTCAGGATGCGTGTGAACTCGATGTAGTTGAAGTTCCCCTTTTTGTCAATGGGTGCCTCCCTGTACAGCTCATCTACCTCCTCATCTGTGAACCTGTCTCCCATTGTGGTGAGCAGCTCTCGCAGGTAGTCTTCTTGGATGAACCCTGGAATACAATGTACGAGGACATAAGGAAAAGGAGTTTTTATGTTTATCTGCTAACAGATGTATTTCCCTGAATTCTTTGTTTCAGTTAAAGACAGCTCCGGTCTTCGTTGCCAAATGAAAACAAAGACATTAAAGCCTATTACTACATTTGCAAATTAATTACAAGCATCTAATTAAGTCAAGCCTCTTAGTGGATTTGCCTGGTCTCACTACTTCAAGTAAAGGCCATCTTATGATTTGCCTGTGCTGTTTCAGAGACTATATAAATTTACCAATATATGTATTGGACTTTCTTCCCAACAGCCAGGCTATACTCCTAGTAGTACCAAAAGCCTTTAACAGTTGCGTATTTTACACAAATCTGTTTGTCTTGAACATTCCTAATGAAAATCACTGAAAAAACACCCAAAAATTACAGAACTTGGCAACTACCAAAATTCAACAAATACATTAAAACAGTTTGAAACACTCCAAAGATTTGAAATTGATCTTAAATCAGTGGCAAAACTCAGATTTACTAGAGTGGTTGCAAAGAATACATTTGTGCATTGTTTATAAAACAAGCAGCCTTATATAATTTGTGACTCCTATCAGCACTCTTGTGAGTCACAGAGGGATTTCTCTTGTATTTGGTTTCTTCTCCTGTAAGTGCAGTTTAACAAAGCGAAAAGGTGGATACAAGTTGCCAACAGAAAACAAGTTCTTCATAAAAGCACAATAGCTTTGAAGACAAAGATTCCCCTCGCAAAAGTTGCCTGGAAGCTGAATTTAAAGTTAGGAAAAATTTAAGACCCTGGTTCCCAAATCAACATTTTATTTTTTTTTTTTTTTTTTACCTTCTGCTCTCTTGAATACCACCAAAGGGACAGAAGTCTGGGATCTTAAGTTTTATAGTCCTTGAAAAAGCCATTTCAGCTGATGGGGACACAGGCATGATTTTTAGTTATTTCACCTACATACCTGTTGCTTCTTCATCGAAGCAAGCAAAAGCATTCCTGATTACGTCTTCCGGGTCAGTGCCAT
>JAOEHY010019061.1:0-30432 GCA_025447955.1 Psilopsiagon aurifrons
GAGGACGAGGAGCGGGCGCTGGAGGAGCAGCTCCTCAAGTACTCTCCCGACCCGGTGGTGGTGCGCGGCTCCGGCCATGTCACCGTGTAAGGGCCGCGCTTGGGGCCTGCGCGGCCGGGGCGGGCGGCGGAGGCCTGGGCGGCGGGATGGGGGCAGCTGTGTGCCGGGCCTGGGAGTGGCGGCGGCGACGGTGGCAGGTCCGGGAGGTCGTGAGGGGGATGCCGGATCGTTACTGCTTCCGTGGGACTGCGGAAGGGACCCTCGGCCGCGCCGGGCAGCTGGGGGCCGCCTGAGTCTCGCAAGCGGGTGCAAGCCTCTAGCGAGGAGCTGAGGAAGCAAGGCTGACTGGAGCTGTGACTAGCAGAGGAATGTGAAGTATTTGTCCAAAATGATGAGCTGTCAGGAAGTAAGGTTCCTGTGTATAACAGGTATATGCCGGCACCTGACCTGCTGGGCTATTGCTTAGGGTTGTTTATGTATCTGTTACCCACTCCCATTTGACATGTGGCCGCTAATAGAGCTCTGAGGACTTTTAAGAAAGAACAGCTGTCCGTGAGTGAGATAGGTACGGGTAAAATCATGTGAAGTTGTGATTTATATGTTGTTTCTTTGTGTTTAACCTGGGAGTGACTGTGAGTTCTGTGAGTGTTTAGTATCTCTGATGATCTGGCAGCAAGTGTCCATGAGTTAGTGTAGAACTTATCAATACTGTGACAGACGAGAGTGTCTTTCCTTCAGTCATTTCTGTCAGACTCACTGTGCCGAAACGCAGTGGTTGTCAGTTATGATGTACAGCTGCAGAAGCTGAAACATCCACCTGGAGACAAAACACAACAGTGTGAGCTTCTTTTTTTTTCCAGTGTTCACTGTTCAGCAAGACTAGGCTTGCAATAGGAGCAAAAAGGTTGAAGGTATTGTGTTCTATATCAAAGTAACATGAACTCTACTGATTTGCAGATACTGACTTTTCCAGAAGACCAGGCTTAAATTTGGAGTGGTTTTGTGGTACATTAGTACATTATTGCTATGTTTGGTTGGCATTAAATAATACTGACAGCTGGGCAGTGCAGTTTTCTGTTTGATTGACAGCAGGAAGTAAGACATGATAGACAGAGAAGTTTGGAGGGTTGGAAGGATGTGGATGGGCAGGAGGCTGAGGAGGCCCCATAAAGGAACAGAATCATGTAGCCAAACTGTTCAGTGTATGACTGTTTATTGTAAAAAAAAAAAAAAAAGTAAAAAATGGTTAACTGTCCAATGACATCCCTGAAAATAAGCTGGTAGCCTCAGCCTGTTTCTGGTAAACAGAGCAGACCCAGTTTTCATATTAGCGAATGCAAAAGTGTAAAGAACTGGAATAGAGGCAAACACTGGTTTCTTCTCCAATATTGGAAGGTAAGTTGTGTGAGACAAGATCAAGGCCCGTTAGTGGAATCATAAGAAGCTTGTGTAGCATGGCTGTGACTAGTTAAGGGTGTTGTGGTTGAAGAAGGATGGTTACCTCATTAATTGTTCATTAGTAGTCACTAGCTCATTGTTACATTAAGATCTTCCTTGAAATACTTGCACTTTAGGCTCTGGATGAGCAATGAAATGCCAACATGTACCTCCAAAATTAGGCAATTCATCTTCATCTACTTTATTGCACCAGGTGTGAGCAGTTCACTAAATAGTGTCAATAAATAGTGCACTTTTACCTTTGTGCAGCCTATAACTTTTTTGTCATTGACAGAGAAGCTTATTATTAGTTAGAACACCGTCAGAACATTCTTTTGACGGGTTTAAGGAATAGGTCAAGCCTTATGTATGTAATGAATTAGTCTGGCCTGGTATAAAAACATGTATGAGTTTGGAAGGTCTGAAAAAAACGATCAGCAGTTAAGCAAATACTGGATTGATCTGTCCCTGGTTTCGCTGTTTAAAGAGTGGCTGACTGCTGCTGCAGTGTGTGAGTTTAAACAGAAGCTCTCTTTTAATAGTCTACCCTCTCTGATCTTACGTAAGACTCATAATGTTGAGTTTGAAATATGTCATTTCCATGCCTACATATTGATGTCAGAAAAACACTTACTACTACTTGGTTTCATCCAACAGACAAGGGAAGTGTGTGAGAGACCTTTCTAAGTTGAGCAGTTAAAAGCAAATAAAGGACAGCCGGTAAATACTATCCAAATCAAACAAAGGACTCACCTTTCCAGTGTGTGGGTTTTTTTGTTAGCTCCAAGTTTTCTTCTGAAACTCACTGTTAGGACCATGCTGCTCACAATTCCAAAACTTTTTTTTTTCCTTTGACATGTTTTTTTAAATATTCAGTTAAACTGTTTTCACACCAGCAGAATTTAGATAGTTCAGTAGTCTGGAGTAATACTTGACTTGGTTTTTGATAACTTGAGGTCATCTCTTTTAATGGCAAGAAACCTGAAAGCTGAGAAAATAAGAGGACTTAAAACTGAATTGAAAGTCCAAGGTATTTCATACTTGCTTCTAAAATCAGGGTGGAAAGAGGAGTACATGATGAGTGTGAAATTGCGAGAGAATATTTGTATTTGGGGTCTGATTGTGTTTTTCAGTGACTGTTTTCCTGTGCTTTCCTCTTCCTTGACTAGTTGAGACATATGTGCCTTTTCTGTACAGACTGTTTTAGCTAGTCTGTAGCAAACTGTATTTTGTAGTAGTAATACTGGATTCATTAGCCTCTTGCAGTGCTGGAATGCTGGAAAGCCATTGTGATGTGCTAATGAATGCCTTTCTGTGCAGTTTGTCATCTTAGCATATTCTGTGCTGATGCAAGATAACTGTGTGGAGGGAAAAAAAAACCTTTGCAAAATACATTTTTACTCAAGTCAGTTTCTTTTAACTTAATTCTGCTGATACATTTTTTGAACCTTACTCTGTATCAAGGACATAAGAGTGAAAACAGGGCTATGCTGAAATTATGGGTAGAGTGTGTTAGTGTTTGTGGAATACATATTTATTTTGTAACGGTTGTGAACATGTGGAATGAAAGAGTATGGTTAAGAGCAATAAAAAAATGGTTTAGTGTCCCTGTAAAAGCAGACAAAAGGGGAGAGAATAGTGCATCAGTTTTGTATGTTGTAAATATCCGAGTTGCAAGCTGGGAAAAGGTTGCAGGTTGGATGTGTCCTATACTGTGAGCTTCTGTACTTTGAAGTTTCTACCTCTCAGCTTTTCTTTCTAAACTGTACACAAGGGCAGTAACTGAGCAGAACCTTTCAAGCGGAGTCATGATCAGGAAGCACTTTTCCAGGTTCCAGGAAAGTTAAAGAAAGCATTCATTCAGGCGGTGAACATGGATCTGTTGAAGACATGATGTAGAATGGGGAAAGCATAGAGCAAGCAGGGAAGGGTACTTGTCGTGGAAGATGCAGTGTTGTAGAAAAGAAATCTAGTGTTATATGAAGACAGCTGGCTGAGGAAATGCATCTCCAGTATACTGATTTCCAGAATATTGATTTTAAGACGTTTTTTGCTGCTTTTTGACAGAGCTTTTATATCTTTATAGTGAACATGTAGTAGTGCTCTGTGAAGTTTCTAGTATTTTAATTTAGCTTACAGTCAAGATTGATAATGTTATATGATTGAGATCATATAATTGTTTATCAAAGCTTTTTGTGTGTGGATTCACTGTTTTTTGCTACTTGCATATGGTGATGAAACTGTAATACAGAAGTCTCAGAATGCTGTTGGTAGCTGTTTGAGTTAGCTTTGATGTTTCAGTTTTGCTACCCCACCATAAACACTTGTAGATGTTGCCACAAGCCTCAAGTATGGAGTCTTGGTCTCATTTACATATAACTTAATAAAAGTGTACTGTGGTAAAGAAAGAAGTTTCTGTGCCTCACTTTGCCTCAGCCCATTTGTAAATTCAGATACCTCTAGAGCTTTTCCATTAGGGTTGTCTTTGTTGACGTGGCTTTTGCCATCTCCATGAATATTTTCTTGTGTTTGAGGCTGTCAACATGTGAATATTTTTGGATCATGCATTCACAAAAAAGCCTTGTGTGGGTTCTGCTGATTCCCCAGTCAGTCTTCAGCATGAGACTGAGCAGGGCTTTCCCTGCAATTACATCTTTTCATTACTTAACTGAGAGCAGGGAGATTTTTTGTGTGCCTTTGACTTACCTGCTCACACCTCAGAGTAAAGGACTTCCTTCCTTACTATTTTGGGTAGAAGGATAGCTAAAATTCTGTCTTGTGTTGGTGAGGGGCTCATCTGTGGTTTAGTTCTTGCAGCAAGAGCTGCTTTGGACCGAATTATCGTATCCTTGTAGTTGGCCACTCCCTTATTGCACAAGTTTGTATTTAATTCCATTTTTCATGGAAAATTTCTTCTGGATGTTGAAGCATCGAGTGCATGAAGGTCATTCTTTGAAGGGGCATCTCTTTAGACATCTGTCTGATTTGATGAATTACTTATATAGTAAAGAGATGTAACCTTTTAGGTTTGAGACTTCTGATGCCTGCTGTGTATCTCGAACTTTGAGTCCTTCTTATGCTCCTGGCTGCTTATGAAGTATATACAGGACCAAGGTTTTTTTTCAGGCTTTGGTTCCACTTCACCTTACTGGCAATTTTAAGTGTCTTAACTGACAGGGCGTGACACATCTTTCTGATGCTTACATAACTTTTGCCTCAGCACTTGGTTTCACTCGGGATTTTAGGGAAAGGGTGAATGGTCCTCCTGTCATGGAGCATTCAACACGATTTTTAGTGATGGAAGGATCTTAACATGAAGTCTTAGTTTTCTTTGGTTTGTGTTGAAGTGGTAAACTTGCTGTACATTTCTCTGATAAACAATTTTAATTTGTAACTTCCAGTTTTAAGGGATTTATAGGGGTTACAGAGCTGCTATTCTAATTGCAAATAGTCTTATATGCTTAGGTAACTTACATGTAACTAAGGTCTCTGGGGAGACCTTATTGTGGCCTTTGAAGAGGCTTCTAAGAATGCTGAAGAGCGACTTTTACCAGGGCCTCTAGTAACTGGACAAGGGTAGTGGTTTTAAACAGCATGTGTAGATTTAGGTTAGCTGTAAGGAAGACATTTTTACAGTGCTGGTGGTGAGGCGCTAGAACGGGTTTCCCAGAGAAGCTGTGGATGCCTCATTGTTAGAAATGTTCAAGGACAGGTTGGACAGAGCTTTGAGCAATCTGGTCTAGTGGTGATGAGGTTAGACTAGATGATCTTTGGTAGTCCTAACTAATTCTGCTTCTATTGCCTGCAGTCAGTAATAGGGAGATTACTTGTTTACTTTTCCTTGAGACCGTACATAAAAATTGCCTACAGTGTCAAATTCACAAAATACATAGCCTAGTGTGCTGATGCAGACTGAGGCAACAGGCATTGCTGCTTCTGGGCTGCATGCAAGTCTAGCTGTTCCTGATGTCCTGATGTCCATTCTCCTTGTACTCTGTCATCTGCAGTTGTGGGAGGTGATGTATACTTCAACATCATCTTTCGTTTAGTGCCTGTTTGTCAGAGAACTTGTGTAGTCTGTCTTCAAATCTGCTGTCACAGTCTTCATTACTAATATCAAGTGGAAAACCACAGAATTTTGCTACTTGCAGCTTAAAGAAGCACTTTTTATGTTTTAAGCCATATCTGACTAGTTTCAGTAGTGCCCTCTGTGTGGCATGTGGTGTTTAACGGTCAATCATTCACCTTACCCACTGCCTTTCTGAATCTTTGCACTTTGAACAAATATCCCCCTCAGCCTTCTCTTTCCCAAGTTAATGTCAACCTTGTCAATCTCCTAAATCAACTGCTTTATTCCCTTATATTAGTCTTCCTTCTCTCTGCTTTCTCTCAACTCCACGAAGTCCTCAATGAGATGTGGATACTGGAACCTCACCTAGTACTGAATATATGGGTACATGAGGATTTTATGGAGAGTCAAAATTATGCCCTCTATGGGGTTCTTAATCCTGTTATTCCTAGTGGTGCCCAATATTTCTGGCAGCTGCTGCTTGCATTGAGCAGATATTTAAGAGAATCATGACTGGTGATAAAAAATCTCTCGTGAGCTGTAGCTACCAAGCTTCAGTTGAGTATCATCTAAGCATAATTTAGCTTTTCCGAGTTTCACCACCTTTATATATGCAGAAGCTTTATCTGTCAACTTTTGTCCACTGGGTTTTGTGAGACCCTTCCACAGTAGTTCAACACTGGTATGGCACTTAGCTGCCCATTTGATTACTTGGATAATGTTCTCCATTAGCATGCAGATCATTTGGTTCAGTAAGAAAAAGCTCCCAAACCCCAAGAAACACCTAGCTGCTCAGTAAACATACTGTCAAAACAAATCAGGTCTTTTCAGCTATCAAAGTTCAGGTAAGCTTTTCTGCCTACAGCTGAGTGCTGTTTGTTAGGTCTTGCTGCCTGTATTCAAATCTTGAGCAGTTTAATTTCTGATTTGTGGTGTTTGTAGTATCTGATAGTAAGACTGCTTTGGTTTCTCTTTAGAAGATTATTAATTACAACTTAAGTTTTACAGTGACTGCTGTTTCCTGAATTAGTAGCCAGTCATACAGTTTTACTAACTACTTTGCTAGACTGCATAGTCTCTATTAGAAGTTAATTGCCCAGGCTAGATGCTTGAAAATATTAAAATACTCTTTGAGGTTTATCTGCTCATTAACTCAACCAGCCAACTGTAAGATAGAAACCTCTTTTTTTTTTTTAAATAGATGAAACTTCTCTACTATTTAGATCTTCTGAAATGTAGAATAGTCAGTGACTCCAGCCCCTCTCAGACTCCTTCATAGCTTTACATTCGCGATCAGTATGTTTCTTTCAAATTAGTTGCCATTTAAATAATTATTTAAATCGTTAAACGAGTGCTTTGTTAGGTAGTATTTTTGTGTTCTGAAACATATTAATATATTTCTCTGAATAAGGAAGCTGATTTTAATTCAGTTTTAACACATAAGCCAGTTATTTAGCACGGCCTAGATGAGCTTTTCTTTAAGACACGACTGTACTGGTGATGGAAGAGGTAATTCAAACTGTGGCAAGTACTTCACTTTTCATGCATATTGCTTGTAAAGATTTTGCTGATTTTGGGGAAGAGTCAGCAGTATCAACAAAACTTTAAGAAGAAGGCTGTAGGCAAGATGGATTTCGGACTGTGTACAATGGGGTACTTTTGTTGGTTAAGATAATTTTAGGAATTACTTTTAATAATAACTTCTTCCCTGAAATTGATGCTATTGTGATACAAACCCAGAGGATATCATGAGATGCTTATAACTTGTGGCATGGAATGAAGTTATTTCTAATTTTGGTATGGTCTTATTCTTGGTTTTGCAGGTTTGGACTAAGCAACAAATTCGAAGCAGAATTTCCTTCATCTTTAACTGGAAAGGTGAGTATCTGTGAATAAGAATTTGAAATCAGAGGCATGATTTTATTACAAAACAGGAGTTCCAGGTATAGACCATTGTAAAAGTAATAAAAAGCACTGCTGTGGTACTAGCTTCTTATTTTGGTTAGTTTGGTTTGTTTTGTTTTTCCTTTGTAGGTTGCCCCTGAAGAATTTAAAGCCAGCATCAGTAGAGTTAACAGTTGTCTTAAGAAGAACCTTCCAGTTAACGTACGATGGCTACTTTGTGGATGCCTTTGCTGCTGCTGCACTTTAGGTTGTAGTATGTGGCCAGTTATCTGCCTCAGTAAAAGAGTAAGTTGAACTATTCATATAAGTTTTGATATAGAATTGTGCAGGATTTGTTCGTATTTTGTGTTGGTGTTTAGTTTTGCTGTTTTTTTTGTTTGTGGGTTGTTTTTATTTCCTCCCCCAGCTTTAGAAACAGTGTGCTAGAGCTTACTTAAATCAATTTGCTTTCATACATTTTGGTATGAGTTGTCTATCATACTACTTAAAGTTAAAATACACACCAGTCAGAACTTTGAGCTTATTACTCAGTGAGTGGTAGCATAGCTGAATGTTTTCAGTAGAACTATGTACTGTACAACACTTACTGAATTAACTCTCAACATACTATTTTAATAGCTGCGTCTTCTATCATACAGTGTTTGGGCTTAACAGAATTCGTCAGTGATTGAGTGGCAGTTTGTTTTAAGGAACTTCTGCTTACACTGTGGTTCAGATAGCCATAACTTCTTGTTTAAGAAGGCAATTAAAAAAAGATAATAATTGATTTTTCTTTTGAGAGTTTCCTTCCAAGCTGTAGATGAGTAAGTTGGGGATTTTTTTGTTTTTGTTTTTTTGTTTGTGTGGTTTTTTTTTGTTTTGTTTTGTTTTTTTTTACATTAAAAACTGGACAGTAGTGTTTTGTCCGTGTACACTTGGCACTTAGTACATTGTTCATAGCAAAAGCTCATTGCATATGCCTGTTTTTCACTTTCTTTCCCTCAGTGCAGTTAATTAGGCTACCCTCCATCTCTTCAGTTTTCATGTGTATAAAAATTGTTTTGTGCTAGTCCTATTTCACTTCTTTATGAGAAGTCTCTGTGCCTCCCCATCCTGTCCTCGCTATTAGTGCTATTCATCTTTCCATTTCATGGCAAGGTTTATGTGTGCTCATTCCCTCTTCTGTAATACCTCTTAATGTTACAAGTTGTGTACAGTTAAGTACACTGAATGTCATCATGACTTTATCAAAGTCCTCATTTTACAGGGTCAGTAAATCAAGGCATTAAAAAAAAGTATTACGAACACTGATCGGAACAAAACCTGTATGCATTTTTGTGCGTCTGGCTTTCTGTTTTAAGACTTCTAGTGCTTAGTCCCTTCGAGATATTACTTAAGGCTAATTTTAATTGTATACAAAGCAAAGTAGAAAAGCTTCCTGGTGATATTGGGGTCTGTGGAATAATAAAAAATAATGCTTGCGTCAGTGTCAATTATATGAAACTCTAGGTTTTCTGGTTTTAAGCTGTCACAGACTTAATGTCTTCTGTAGCATGGTTGTATATCCATATCCTGAAAGTATGTTATAAGAAATGCGCTGATTGTTTCAACAAATGAGTTGGTGATTTAACTGGCTTGCAGAGAAGCCTGCCTTTACTGTTCTAGGCCTAGCTCTGTTCCTTGCAAACACAAGGGAAGCTTGCATTTCTACTGCCTATGTTTAACTTCGAAAGGAGAAAGCATCTGGTGCTCTGTAGTTTGACCCATTTTTCTTACATGATGTGCTGTTGTAGCAGGAAATGATAGCTGATGTAACATGGTAGGGGCTGATGCCGCAAGCCCTCATAATCTAAACTGAGGTTTCTTAATCTATTACAAGAGGTCACAAATAATCTATTTCTTATACTTTGGTAAGCAAAGTCAGAAAAAAGGCAGGGGCTAGAAAATAGGATTTGAAGCTGTGAGATATTATCAAGGACCTATTGCAAATTCTAATACAGGAAACAAGCAAAGAATTTGTAATGGTTTTAGTCAGGGCTACCACTCACAGAAAAACAGTGAAAAGTTAATGCCGCTTGAATAGGTATGAGTGGGTTCAACTTTATTTCTTGGTAGACCCAGATCAGGAAAGTAGAAAGTGATTTAAATCCTTTAAATCCCTCTTACCTGGAATTACAGTTTTTCTATCCTTTAAGATCTCAATACTGAATTACATTCACAAACTTATAAGGTTTTTCTTTTATGCAGGGCTTTCCATCAGTTTATGTCAAAGTGCTGTGACAATTGCAGGAAAGTAATTGTATGTATTTGCCTACAAGTGGCAAAAACGAGAAACAGTGCATGATGTGAATTACTTGGAGCTGCTCTGCAAATTGACAGCAGTTGCAAATACCACCTGTTTCGTCTGGGTTCCAATTGGTAATGTGTTCAGTAGGTTCAGGCGGAATTGTGACAAGAAACAATTTTGTGTTCTTCCCCTGAAAAACACCCCCAACAATCTATAAACTATTTTGATTTGCTGCTAGTGCTACAGCTTTGCTGATACGTGGCAGACTAATGTGTTCAATGTGAAGTAGTCACTTATATTTGAACCCTTGTACTGCTTGTCTCTGACTTCACTGTGCCTTTGAAAGAGGGTGGTTTTGATCAAGTGATCTTCCATGCTTTGACTTCTTCACATCTTGTTTCACTGGCCAGACTCCAGCCATAGGTATAGTCACAATAGCCAGGATTCACCTTTTCAGGAAGCAGGGATCCAGGGTGACGTGTGGCTGTTTCTTCTCTTCAGCTTTTAGATGCAATGGATTCTTTCCCACTGACACTCACAGTGTAAAACTATTATATTAAATGAGCAATAAATAAAAGGTTACTGCATTTTGTCTGAGAAGTGTTGCCCAGAGAGCTTGGCTAATTCAGCCCTGTCCTAAAGTGAAAGGACAGTTACTTGGAACTGGCATGTGTTACATCCTTGCCGTAATCACACAAGACTTCCAAGATCATATAATTAGAGAGTTGGATTTCTGAAAGCAGGATGGAAGTGTTTCCGTCCATATACAGTGAGCTAACAAGTGGGAGTGTTTCTGAAGTTAAGGCTTTTATTAAATGAGAAATTTCATCTATAAAATTGCTTTTGTTGTAGAAGAGTAACTTTTCTCAGAATGACTGATTAAGAAATGCGTGTTTTAATAAGACCATGTTCTTAAATTGCTGCTATACTTTACAACTCATTTTCAGAGAACTGTTTTTTAAGGTTTATGTAGACAAAATGAAAGCCGCAGCTTTGGGGCTTGTGAAGTTACAATAATTCTTCTTTTGTATTCTATGTTCTTACAACCATTCATTGACTCTTCAAAGTCTAACATGGCAGTGTTATCAGAAATGTAAATATGTTTTTTGAAATTACAGACAATTATTGAAAGTTTGTGTGTAATGGGAATATACACTTATTTTGTGCAGTGAATAAGAAGTTTTGGGCTTGTCTCCTTAAATCAGCAGGTACTTCAAACTAACAATTTATTAAGTCTCAGGTATTTGTAAGCTTAATTGTTAATTATATCACCTTAATGCATTTCCATGCAATGAAAGCTTTCACTATATTTTTTCTTTCAGTGTTTTGTTCAGTGCTAGTTTTGGAAGTCTTTGTACAGTATTGTTGCCTTTCTTCTTTTGCATTGGGGTATTTGAGAAAAAGCCTGCTAGTCTTAACCAGTAGAATAAATGTTCAGTTTAATTCAGTATCTTATTGCCTCTCTCCTTTTATGTGGTTTTGATTCAATTTTAATGAATAAAAGCTTTCAAGAGAGTTACAGGAAATACAGTCCTTCATTTGCAGGTCTAGATCGTCAATGATCTTCAGCAGTTTTACTCACAGATTGTACTATCCTTCCTGGGACAAGTTCCAGATTGTAGAAATGAACATTAAGTCTTTAAGTTAATGTTCTTTAAATAAAAGGAATGACATAGTGAATTATAATTTCAAAAAGCACTACAGGCTGAGGTGCCCATTTAGAGCCACTTTTTCAAATGAATTGGCACTCATTTTCAGTATTAACTAAATACTGTACTTCCTGATGTGTAAATAGGATGAATAATTTCAACAGAAACAGTAACAATGAAAGCTAGGATAGAATTGCAGTACTGCTAGATTTCTTAAAAGCTGGTATTGTACATGTAAATTGCATGTTTCAGAAGGTTCATGGGCAATCTCCTAAAATGAATAGAATTGAGATATTTAATAGCTATCTGTATTAATACTTTCAAGAGCTGCTTGTTTGTTTGTGAATTCACACAAAGCTGATGAATGCTTCTTAAGTCTCATTGTTAGTTGTCACTTATGTAGCAGTTTACATCTTCAGAGTGCTGTATAAACATAAGCCAATTACAAATTCCAAGTATTGATTAAATATGTGGGGGAGGAGCTGGAGTGAATTTCCTTATATACAGTAGTTTTACTTCTCAGTGATTGGTACTGATGTTAAAATAGCCCAGTTTGTTGAAGCTATGAATATATTACATTTATTTCCAAAACAGAAAAAAAATCATATTTTTCTCCTCTCCCTGTTGCCAAGGACTTGGCAGTGGAGATAGTCTAATACCATAATGCTTTTCCAAGTAGTTCGATCAAGGCAATTGCATAAGATGGAATATGCCTTGGTTTTGAAGTCTCTATAATTCAGTTTGGAAGAATCCTTAAAATTGTAATGTATTTATTATGTTTATCCTAACCAGAAGATATGTGATCTTTATATTGGCTTTAATCAGCTTAGTAAAACTTTTCAAGTAGGACTTGTATGTATCTGATATGCATTCTTAACCATTGTCTCCAGAGGTCTTTAAAATTAGGTCTTCTTTTAGTATTAGCTATGGAATGAAAACTTTAAAAGAACTGGATGATTCAGGTATGGTATATTTTTCTTTAAAGATTGTTTACTATTATTTTGGACAGGAGAGTCACAAAGTCCTCTGCATACTGAACTTAAAGCGGCAGTGCTTGTATAAAACTATAAATGTCAAATCATCACTGTATAGCTCTGTGGTTATTTTTCCCCCCCCAATCTCTGACTCAGATTTTATTTCATTGAGTGCACTCTGCAAGGGTTTATCAGATTTTCATGTGCTTTCCTGAAGGGTAATGAGTCGGTGCATAATACAGTGGGGGAGCAGATAGTTCTGCTGTGTCTTTCAGTTTGCCAACCTGCTGGGGAGAGGGGGGAGGGGCAGGGCAATTATATTAGCACGAAAAATACTTATATTTGTAACTAAAAAACCCCAAAACTAGTTTATTTCTCTATAGGTGGAACTCGGATCCTTTAGTATTAAAAATGTATAACCTGAAGTTAAATTTGTGATTTCATGTATTCTTAATAGGTTTTATATTAATCTTAAATGCAGCATATATCTTTGGTTTCTGTAAGTCAATATTCTAAATGCTAGTGCATTTGTAATTGGAATGCTATCCCTGAAGACACCAATATGAACTATAAGAATACATACAGGATTAGCATTTTCCTGTTATAGTGCATTTTACATTGTGCCTCCCCCTCTATACCTTATCCATCATAGATCATGCAGTGGTTTGGGTTTAATATTGCTTTTTATGCCCAGTTTGACATATTTCTGAAACAAATGTAAGCTTGTTGAAATTTGCATAGAGCTATTTTGAAAGAGCATGCTAAAAATGGTCTACTTAATTCTCAGATTGGGAAAATTTTAGGATTCTGTCTTTAGCAACTTGTAGATAATGCCAAATAGCATATGCAAACACTCATGAGGAAAGAAGTAGAATGCAAAATTATGTGAAATTCATATGGTAACATTAAAATAAGGAGAAAGCGCTTCACTGAACAAAAACTTGTAAGACTGTGTTACAGTAGCGTAAGACTAGAGTGGTCTGCTGGGAAGTGTGAGGTGACCTGTGCCTCTTGCCTTTTTTCAAAGTAGTCTTGCTCTGGGATGTATTCACTTTCTCACTTTATTAAACAAACCAGGGTAAGGCATTATTTTCTGTGTAAGTGAAGCACTCTCAGTAACTTGAGTACTATGTATAAATAAAATAGGCTGTTATTTAACAACTGGAACAACAAAAAGAAAAGATAGTTCAAGAAGCATGACTGCTGGCAAAACAGTTGGGAGGATGAGAGGTGCAGCTTTTCTGCAAAAGTGGAGACTGACTGAAGGAGTTGACAAGTCTTCTACCACACCAAACATACACTGAAGTGAAAAGTGACTAGGTACTTCTTTTTTTATTCCACATAAAAGTTATTTTTGCTGAATTTTGGAATTAATTGCTGAATTTGGAACAGTAATGATGATGATGATCAAAAATATTTTTAAGTAGCCAATTTTTTTTTTTCCTAAATTGGTTGATTAGCTACAGGATCAACCTACTTGGGATTCTGGGATTCTGTAATTTTCTGTTCAGTTCTAGATGGGCAAGGCACTTTGGAGGCTGCCTCATTCAGAGGGGCCATTCTCTTCAACATGCACACTAGTGAAGTGCTGGATTTTACAGAGCACTATAGAGTTATTTTGTTAGGTTGTGCTGCCTTTCAGTCTTTCTGGCCATGTAGTTTCTCTTCCATTCTTGGCTCTTACCTTTAGACATTCCTAACAGCTGAAGCCAAAGGATTCTTATATACTGATAAGTTAAACCTGGGAGTGTTCCTAGGAATTGATGCTTTGTAATTTCTAGTCTTCAAGAGATCCCTGGCAGGCTCTGGGTCTGTATTGTGTAACAATTCCTAGGCATTATTGGAATGCTCCAGGATCTGTGAGTTGTTCAGAGGTTATGAAAACTTACTGATACAGATGTAAGCTGTTCCCTGCCAGCTGGCTTCAAGTGAATGGGAATGTTTCTGGACACAGTTTCATTTTCTAATAGAAATGTAACCTGAGATTCTTTAGTTTCTCCACCTGCACTGCCTTTGAACTATGTTCCATAGCATACTACTGGATATTTTGAAAATAAGTGATGGGGACCCAAATTAACATCTCTGGAACTTTAAAAGAAAAGATGGAGGTGGAATTTTCACTCATGTTCAGTTTAGAATTTCCCATAGTGGATTACAACATATGAGTTATTTGGTGGAGATTCAGTCTTGTTTTGATTCCTGTTATGGTCAATTCCATTTTATGTGTTAATTTTCTGTTGCCCTTTCTATGAGAATGTCCTTCAGCAGGAGGTGGATGCTTTAGGTTGTGATGGCCACGTGTGAATGATTTCTTAGGAGGGAACAGAGTTTAATTTTTCTTTTTCTTTGTAATGACAGAGAGTCAGAGCTAGAATTTAATTCTAGAAGAAAAGAGTTACAAATTCAAGTAACAACATTAGTTATAATCTTGATGCTTCATGGATCAGTTCAACATCTGTCTGCCTGTGAAGTGTGTTTTACCACATCTCAATTAGGCCTTCTCAAGGGGAGTGTGTTAATTTTGTCAGGGTTGAGACTATTTCTTGTGCAGGTCTTCTCCATAGTGTGAAGGCTCCATAATAGTTGGCTCTAGTCACTGTCACATCATTACAGAAAGTAACTAGCTACACTTGCCTTGGTGACTTAGCTTTTACAGGAGAGCTAAAATATCCAGTGGCTAAACTATAAAGTTAGCACCTTAAGTCTTTTGGACTGTCTATATTTGAGGGTAAATTTATGTGAGAATTTTGTAATCAACTTTTAGGAATTTTTCTTGATAATTTCTCTTGGTCACACATGTCTACTGATGACCAAAATGACTTTGGAGTCTTCCAGTATCTATCAGTTAATAAGACGGTGATAATACTACAAGATATTCTCCATTGTACTCCTGAATAATATACATAGGGTGTATGTTTCTGTATACATTCTCCGTTCTCCACATATTTCATTGCTTTAGTGATTTCTTAAACAGTCTAGGAGTTTGGCAGTCAAGGTAACCAGAGTCTCAGGAATTGTCTTTGGCTTAGATATTAAAACCTGTCACATGCAGTAATGTCAAATAATGCTGCTCTTCTCTTTATATCAGCAAACAGTGTGGTGGAAGAGACCTTTTCAGAAAGTAGTTGATCTGATTTGATTCATTAAGCTTTAAATTAATTTCTCTGTGATGTACTAATCCAGGGTTGAGACCCATACAAATTAGGTCAGTTTAAGGATTGTGTGAGAAAATGGGATAATATCCTCAGGGCTATCTTTTAGAACAGGTAGTCTCCTGAAGGCAACTTGATGTTGTCAGTTCTTCCGTTCCAGAATTCTGATTATATTTCTGTTTGCCTGATTAGGAGCTTTGATCTGCTTTTGTCTGGGCTTGCTTTCTGCCCAGAATCATCTGTAAGGTAAGACAAGATAATGCAATAGTAATCCTGTTGGAGAAGGCAAGATTGTACAAAAAGCACCAGAAGGTTACACTTACTTCCAGATATTCTTCAATCCTGGATGCACGGGCTTCATTTACTTTCTTGAATGGATGCTGTGGTGGCTTCTCGGATGAGCACCTTTGCTCTCTAGTAAGAAATATCCAAGCTATTCATAGGTATATTTTGCATCACCTTTCTTATGTGGTTGATCATACACCTTTTCAAGCTACTGTACATGCTGAAGCAGGTATTCCAGGATGTCAGGGTCTGGACTCAGCTCAGGTTTCACCTTTGTCATTTTTGCCCTTTATAAATAGAGAATTCCTTGGTAAGTTTGTGTCCTGGGTTCGGCATTGAAATCTTACAAATTTACAGTTTCTAAAGGATCTATTTGTGATGCAGTGTTCAAGATGTGGACTTGCTCAGCACAGGTGAAGATGTATGTAGTTCAGGTATGTGTTCTGAGTACAGCGTTGGCACTTTTGTGGTACCAATATTGGCCTCAAAATTGACTTGGGGAATATTCTGGCATGTGTGCAGTACTGTGATTCAGTTAAAAGATGACTTTTTATTTTGTTTGTGCTGATAAATTACATGAGTATGAATTTTATAGTTGAGTTTATCATTGGAGGATGAACAGAAATTCTGACATCCATCACTTCTGTCTTTGAGATAGTAAAGTTCCGGCCTCTGATATACCAGAGAAGAAAGGAGAAAGGAGTATATAATACAAAATCTGACTGCATGAGAATCAGCAGAAATCTGCTTAAATTGGTCTCTTTGTATTTTGAAATTTGAGCATAAAGGATATTTTTTTCAGGGCAATATTCAGAATTGCCAATACTTCACTGTCGTAAAGTTTCATATGAAGGAATCTTAAAATCTCTGTGTACTATTTATTGGACTAATGTTGCACTACATTTACATATGTTTTGGAGTTTTCAGGTGAGAAGTCAAAGATCAAATACATTTAGCAGGAGATTCTTCTGTTGTTCGGAGACAACTAAAAATAAACTCAGTAGTGGAGCTGTTGCTATCCAGGTTATTTCCTCACTTAAAGACAAAGGGAGGTACTCAAATTAGCACTGTTTTGGGAGTCATTTAAGATCCTTCTGTTTATTGTACCAGTCATTCACTGATTTACAGCCAGAGCCGAGGGGGCTTTGGACCCTGTGGCTGCACAGCATCCCAGTCCAGATCATAACTGCGTCTGGAATTGTAAGCAAACTTCAGTAGACACTGGTAGATCTTGTAGTTGGTAATACAGGTAATGTAGCATTTGTATTCAATACTGACTTGTTTCTGCATGAAATGTTCACAGCCTTCCTATTTGTTTTTCTTCCATGTTTAAGGGCCAAACTATTTTACTTAATTGGGAGCAATAGCATTGGTGACAGTGTATTCTGAGTTGCAGTTTTTTTTGGTAGCCTGATTTTTCAAAGGCACTGTCAAACATCAGTATCTTTAAAGAATCAGTTATTTTACAGGAGCGTTTCATTAAACATTGCATCTAGATTGTTGATTGAATAGCTGTTTCACAAAATTTGGTGAACGTTAAAGGCTATCTCTTTTTTTTTTTTTTTTTCCACTAAGTATGTTACAAAGCATACTTTCTTATTGTTGGCATGCTAAAACGTGTACTTGAACTGTAGTTTTGGCTTGCTCAAATACCGGGTTGGGTTTTTTAAGAAAAAAAAAATTAAAAGCTGGATAGTATTAAATCTTCCTAATAAGCAAGTCTCTCTTCCACTTAATTTGTGCTTTTGTTGCGGCTAACAAATAATTTGCTGTATGGGTTTTTCTGTACACCATTGATAGAATATATAAGCTTGTCATCCTAGTGTGCTGGAAATGCTACACTCAAATCAAGTGTTCCTTTCTGGTTTTGTATATCCTCACCTGCTCCTCACTGTAAATCATTGAGATGTCAAGAGCAGTGATTAATTAAGCTGCACGTGCAAGTGCTTTTTTTTCACCTGTCAAGTAGGAAGAAAACTTACTATAGTGAATTGTGTGATGCTGTTTAATTCATTTCTTTTTATCCCAAGCTCTGAGGTTTGCACAAATATTTTACAGTCTAATTTTCATTAACGTTTCTGTATTGGTAGTTTGGCATGATTTGGGAGTTATGACTGTCCCAAATTATACTTCAGGAAGGATTCTATTTAGGCACTGGGCACCTAAATAATGATATTGTCAAGGCTGCATGTGCTTTTATCTCACATTAGTCAAACTACTTTAAACTAGCTTCTTATTTAAACAAACTAATTAATAGTACGTAACTACCTATCAATTTCTTATTTATATGTATGTATTGTAATATATATATAATTTTATTGGTACCTGAAAAGCTTGGATGTTTTTCACACTCTTTGGGGCAAACAATGAAATTAAATTGTATAGTGATCTTAATCTGTTATTAAAAGGTCCTGGAAAGGAAGATTACAAGGTAGATTCAGGTTTTGAATCAGTTTTGCCATTGGTTTAGCAGCGGGTGGGCAGGCAGATGCCTGCTCAGAGTAGAACCTATTGCCATTTTTCACCATTGATAGAGTAGCCTTTCAGAGTCAATGAGCTCTGTCAATGTGAGCTTGTCAAGGCTACAACTTCATAGACCTGAGAGGCGGTTTGAGAGGTCAGCCCTTTTCAGGTTTGCTGTGATGCAAATGAACTTTAATGCTTAAACAACTATTGGAATTTTTATGTCTGCTCCTTGTTCTTTTTTCTTCACAAAGTCATTGACGAGACATTCAGTGCTTTTTAAATTGGAAGTTGCATTGTGCTAAAGACCTAGTACAGATTTACGGAGGGCTGAAAGCAGTTAGATCATGTTCTTTTCATGGTGCGATTAGAATCAAATCGATTTCCCTACAGCCTTCAGCATTCAGATGGCAATTTTAACAAAGCTTGGGGGCTAGACAAGGGACAAAACGACTGAACTGAATGTTAATTACACTCTGCAGCCTTATTTTCTTTTGATTTGGAGCTGACTGGCAACTAAATTAACAAAAGTGTGACCATAACTGCTGCCCTATTTTCATTTAAAAGGAGAGCAGACTCTAAAAGGCTATCTTTACAAAGAAACAAGTGAGGTCTACTGATTATTGTTAAAGGGCACTGTCTTTAAAAACATAATAATAACAATAACCCCAAAAATACTCAATCCCCAATTGATGTGATAAATTAGTCACTGGCACATCCACCTTGAGATAATTCCTTGACTTGTGCTTTTTAAAATAAAACATAATAAAAATTCAGTGTAATGAGTACTCATAGGTAGCAGTGATCTAATTTTTAATCATGTGACCACAGTACATGCTTAGATATGCTTCCACATAATGCTTCGGTATTAAACTAGAGAGAAACTGGTGTTTGAGAACCAAGATGCTAGTATTTAGGGGGAAATGAGTAATTTGTTATCTAAGTTTTGTCTTACTCAGATACCCTTATTTCTCATGACAGCATTTAGTTTGATTTGTTAAGGTTCATTTACAGTGCTTGTATTTTGTACTAATAACAGCAAGATGCTTTCTCATCCCTTCCCCTCACCCCTCTCTGCCTTGTAAGGAAGCTGCAGCTGCACTAAGTTGTATTTGATCCTTGTCATTGCTCTGTCCTTTTGCACCTGCAGCTCTGTTGGTCTCATCTTAACACCTGGCACCATGAATTATCCTCTTTTTATTCATAGCCGATAGCAAATCCCATTTACAGCTAAGCAGTATATATTCTGGCAGTCAAATGACCATAAATGTCAGTATGTATTTTTTAAATGTAAATATAACTGAATAATTATATTCAAAATGCTGTGAAACTTTACAGCACAGAATGTCCTTTTAATACTGCATAATCTTAAAAAGCTCTGCAAACAGCTTTAAGGATTCTTTATATGAAGTGTCAAGTGTGGGTAACATAGGCAGTAAAACTTTGCTTTAGAATCCTAAATACTGGGTTTGCTCTTTATACAAAGCTCACATATAGTAATAGTTGTTTGTGTAATTTACTGGAACTTTCTGCATTTGGTTTACAGTCTCTAAAATCTGGATATAAAAGTAAAAAACCCCTCTCTTTTGTTTAGAGTATTGCATGTTTGTACTTGACCTACAGCATTGCAAAATAGTTGGCAACATTTATCAGTTTAGATACCAACCTTCTCAAAAGCAGTGCATTTAGACCACTGATACTAGGAGCGTAGCGTTCCTGCTTTTTTACTTACATCACTTCAAAATTTCTGTGGTTTTAAAGTTGTAACTGCTATATGAACCAAAAAGCGTATACATATGAGCAGTTGTTCCAGAATGCTTGAAGGCAGTTATTTGGTTGTTGTAAAAAGTTGTTCTTTTCTAGTTACTATTTAATACCAGAGAAGTTTTGATAGTACTGCAGACCACCCTGTGCTCAGTCACTGTCCTGTACCTCTCTTTCACACAAAAGCAGCTGCAAAACAAAGTTTTTCTAAAACCAGTCAAGAGTAAAATTCTTTCTCATTTGTCTTCCAGACACGAAGATCGATTGAGAAGTTATTAGAATGGGAAAACAATAGGTTATACCACAAGGTGAGTGCCGCAGGGAGCAGCTTCGTACTGTTGGAGTTTGAATTGCACAGTATGGAAACAGATGCTTTTGTTGAACGAAAAATATGAAAGGTGGACAAATGGGCTAGTCTGTGTGCTGCAATAAAATACAGCTCATTTTTCTTCTTTTTCTTTCCTCCTTGTCTAGCTGTGCTTGCATTGGAGACTAAGCAAAAGGAAATGTGAAACGAATAACATGATGGAATATGTAAGTTAAAGGGCTGTTTTGTGAGTTTCTCTATTAAATGATCATTTATTTTGCTTCTGATCGTATTCTTTTCGTGATTATTAATCAGTAAAGGTGTCAGGAGCTTAATCGCCTGAGTGCAAGGATTTTCTACGGTTCACAGATGCATGGTTTCATGTGCAGGACTGATTTATAAAGTTATGAATGACTTGAAAACAAGGCTTCACTGTGTTCTGAAAAATAATAAATTAATTGCCAAGATAAAATAGCTTGAACATGTGCTGATGGAGTGTGAAATTTTAGATGCTGTATAAAGAATAACCACAACTTTGGTTACGCAGCAAGTCAGATATGGCTGTTTTATATAATGCTAATCAAGTCTAAAAGTATGGAAGAAGACCTTTCAACTAAGCTGTTGGAGCTTAAGAAACTTTTAGCCTTTATGAAGTTTAACTGCCCCTTACCTCAACTCTGTTGAAAATATCTTTAAGCTGTGTCACTAAATATTTTGAAGTTAGTCTCTGGAGTTTTAATTTACTCCAATCTTTGTCTGAAACTCCATGAGCACTTCTTGCAAATACACAATGAGAATATACTGTTTAAAATGAATGATGTCCAATGTGGGATTTCAGTTTGTTTAGCTTGAAACCTTCATTCTCTTCTTTGGTGCTGCTTTTATTTCAGTTTTCAAAATATCTTGAAGGTACATAGAATAAGATGGAATTAAGCTGCTAAAATGCGAGAAACGTCAGAATTTGCGTACTTTTTTAATGCTGTAGGAAGCAGGTGATAGGAAGGGTTAACATCTTAAAAAGAAAGATTAGCCTTTGAGAAAGATCTGCTGTATTAGTTCTAACTTATCTATGGTCTTTATCATGCATATAAAAACTTGAAAAGTGATTAAGGAGTTGGAGAAGATATTAAAAGAGTAATCTTCTTTTAGTATTCCTCCTTTTCCTGTTTGTAAATTAGATCTTATTTCTAGCCTGAAACATAAGAACTTTAAAGTGCTTTTTCACAGAATGACTCTATAAGTAGATTTTTTTTTTTGTACCATCTATTCGACAATTTTGTTGTCATTTAGATCTATGAGATGTGGCTGAAAATGGAATAAAGCAAATTTCAGAAAGTATGTTTGAACTTTACCTAAATAAAGTGGGTTTGTTTGTTTCTTTTTTAATTTCACTGAAAATTTTGTTTTCCTACAGGAAGACATTTTCACGTCCAAAGTTTTGCAGATTCACCTGAAAAAGACATGTACAATGCCAATTTGTAAACACTGTAGTCCAGCAACCTTTACAGATGAATATTACTTCTGTTAAATACAATTTATAATCAGTTTTGCCTGACCTGTTTGCATTAATATGTAGGCATGAGCATTTAGTTTTGCAGGGTAAAGATCAAAGATTTGATTTTCTATTTATGAAATATGTAATATGTTATCTCCAGATATATTTAAGGAGAGAATTTTTGCAAAACCTCTCTACCGTTTTTTCATTTTTAGGGAAATGATTTGCTGGTCTCTTGCCCTGAATGTTGTGTTTATGATTTAATTTTACATAATATGTATCGTTTTTTCCAAAGCAGATGATTTTAATCAGGTTCTTGTACCCAAAATTTGGTGCTTTTCCAGCTTGAGGTTCAAAATCCACTGTTGTAGATGCACAGTTAAATAAATAATTAAATAGACAAAACCACAATAGCCTTACATCTTTGGCATAAGCACAGAGTTCCCGCTTTGGGTCTTTGCTCCCTTTTTGAAACCTTGCCTGAATATCAGTGGCTGTGGTATTTGTGAGGCATTCACTGGTCGACTCATGCTCAGGGCTCAATGGATTCTGAGCAGTTTACTTCGCTTCTGAATATAAGTCACTTCTGAATATCTCTTAAAAGTAAATTTATACACCTAATTTTGATGTTATTTCGAATCTGAAATTAGAAATGAAATTGGGAGACTTCTTTTCTGATGTTCAGTATGCCATCAGAGATAGAAGTGGTTACTGTCTAAGCAGCCAAGTTGTGTTCTCATTTACAGTCAAAAACGTTTAGAAATTATTATTTTTTTTTTAACTTATTAGAAAGACAGGCTCCCCTTAAAACTAAATAAAATCCTTTGTTATGTTACCAGGTGCATTTATATGTGTATGAATACAATCATGCTGCTGTGTAATGACTGTATTTCTGAAGAAAGTGCACAAGTGAATATTTCCCTTAATCTTTCTGTTTAAAGTAGGATGAATACTTGGATTGTATTCTGGAGTGTACACTACCATGTGTTCCTAGCTCAAAAACACCTAGTTTAAATTTAAATAGGGGCCATAAGAATAATCATGCAAAAGCATTAGTCAGGTTTCTTGTTAACTACTTGTAGATTCGTTAGATAATGGGAACTTTGCAAACGTTGATGCACCTTTCTATCTATACAAGTTTTGAATGATAAATGTAATTTAGAATCCTATATTAAGTGCAAAAAATTCTAAGTAAAATGAATTCAATATGTTATTTAAAATTAACTTTGCATAAATTGCACCTTCTGATTTTTTTTAATGAATGTTTATCTCAGTCATAATCTTTTCCTAATAAAGTGAATGAATTACAATAAAGAGTAATTATGTAATAGCTTATTTCAGTTTGTTTAGATGTTAGGTGTTGGTAGGCAAACCTTTCCAGTTGAATTTAAGTGATCTCTGATCATCATCAAAACTTGATGTACTTCGAAAAAAAAAGTATATGAATTATCATTGTGATAGATAATCAAATTGCTGCCATCTTCCATCTAATATGTATTTGTTTTCTTTTTATACAGGTCATCCTTATAGAATTTTTACCAAAGACACCGATTTTTCGACCAGATTAACATTTGATTTATTTATAGAGACTTATTCAAGTATGTTGTCTTTCCAATGGTGCCTTGCTTGGTGCTCTCCTGGTGGTAACATAGATTGGTTCTACAGAATCTTGTGGTGTTGTCATTCTTTTTTTTGTTTGTTTTGTTGGGTTTCTTTTTTTCAGTAAGAGCATGTTCCAAGTGCATTGGGTCAAACTCTGCAAAGGAATTTCACACAAATGTTAACTACTACTTAAGTTATTCTTACTTTTACTACTTCTGTTTATTAATGTATCTTGATTTTCAAAGTCTTTTATATGTGTGCGCGCGCGTGTGTACATATATATATATAAAAAACTATAAATACACAGCTGAAAATGGTATACAAGCGAGCAGGTATTTTTTTATCCCAAAATGACACAACTGATTGACTGTACATTGTGTAAGTCCTTGTAATCATTCATTTACATGCTGAAATATCTTCCAAGATCTTCCTAAACTTTTGACAGTGACTAGTCAATTGTAAATATTTTTATTTCTTTTTGGGATATTGGCTAGCCTCTTCCAATAAAAGAAGGAGATAAAGTTCTTTTTGAAGCTGTGCTTTTTGGAACCCAAATGTCATTGCATTGGTAGAAATCTCTGTGCTTTTCATGAAGTCCAATCAGCTGGTTCTGAAAAAGTTCTAATTTAAAGGTTGGTGTTTTTTTTTTTTTTTTAAAAAAAAAAAAGGCAGCAAACTAGACTTATTTCATTCAGACTAGAGGAACTGCTGAGAGTCTTGCATGCAGCTGGTTGGTAGAACTAAAGATCACAAAAGCATATTAGTATTACATTTTATAATGTAGCTGTTTTAATTCAAGGTAATGCCATGTATCAGCTTTGTTCTAAATGTTTACCGGATCCTGTGCACAGGGGTGTAGGAGGACTTGTTTTACAAGAAAATATTGTCCAAGAGGACCTTTCAGGTTTTTTGTTTTTGTTTGTTTGTTTTAAAGCCACATAAATGGGAAAGAGTATTAAAGGAATCTTGACTACCGTTCTAGATGCGGATGCCATCTATTAAAAATAATCAAAGCAGGGTACACTGGGCAACAGTGTGACGTTTAAATGTGTTAAATAACGATTTATTGCACCCTTGCATCTGCTCTTTTTGGTTTACAAATATTTTCTGCATAAGACTTGTTTTTTTAGCTGGATATATGATGTATGCTTGGGTCAGGCCAGTTGTATTTTCATTTCTTCTACTTGTATCTTAGTTGTACATATCTTAACATATAGGCGTTGGTTTTTTTTCATTGCAACTCAGTCATGTTTTTTAATTTCCTTTAGGTATCTAAAATTACTGTATGTGAGCATTAATGTAAGTTAAGATGTTCCTTGTACAGTTGTGGTAGCAAGCAATAATGTGAATATATGAAAAAACAAATATACCCTGCTTAATATTTGTATGAATGAAAAGTTGATACCACTACAAGAATAGTCTTCTCTTTTTAATCTTTTAAATACAAGTTTTATTTCAAGGTAATATATTACAAGTACCTTGATGCTGTGAACTATTTTTCTATGTCTTCAAATTATTTATTCTCTGTAAAATATTCTCTAGTGAGTATTATATCCCTGAATTGCTGATAGTGGGAGTGGTCTAGAAAGTTGTAAGTTTCCTTAAATCTAAATCTTCTGTATCTGTTCCCAAAACTCATCCTTTGCTCGGCTTTTGTCTGTGGATTCCTGCTGTTTACTTTGAAAATAGCTCAGCTTTGCTTTTCATACAAGCCTACAAGTGTGTTTGTTCGAATTGATGGAATATGATTTTTAATTAACAGATGGCGGTTTTGTGCTGCCTCAGTCTTCTGGGTCTCACAACAGTTTCTCTCCAAAGTAGCTGGTTAGAATGTTTTAAAAATCAATTTCAGCCTCTTCTTTGGTACAAATCTGCGTCTGCAGCACTCCTCCTCTCACCCAGAAATAATAGGTACAATTTCAGAACAGTTTCAGTCTGCAACAGGGACTGGGAGCCTGACACTGATGGCTATGCAGGGGAGAGGTTGGAATTGAACAGAAATGGTAACTGGTGATAAATACTGATGACCAGAAATACATGTTGATTTTTCAGGTATCAGTTTTCAATAAAGTAAATATTGAATTATAGAAAGCCTATATTTTATTATGAAAGTTCTCAGTTGGCTGTATAGGAAGATTTGTGTCATGGATGCAGTTTTTCACTGATAGTTCATTAGTGTGGAGGGATATGGCTTGTGCTATGTTCATATGAGCACCGCATTCAGTGTGAGCTATTTGCCTCAGTTTATTACCCAAGCTTGCCATAATACATTCTGTGGCACCACCACTACCTTGCCAGCAGTATCCCTAAACGACCTCCAGTAAAGCTAATTTGAGCATGATGTGTACTGAAACCACAGCAGTGAACAGAGTGCGCCTTTCGGGTTTACAAAGAGTGTTTCCTTCATAAAGCTTCCACATGAGCAGTGGTGCTGGTTACGATTTTGTCTACTTTTGGGTGAATCTGCTGTCATCTACTTCATTAGCAGGCATTTCTGTATTTTAACTATGATTTTCTCTTAAGAATTGTAATATAGTGGTCCAAAGGAGTGCTCTGAGCAAGAAAAGTTAAATCCCTTAGTAAGGATGCCAGAGTGATTGCCTCTTATAGCATTTCTGATGTTTTATTGAAGACAGTGTCTCTGACTTAAAATGCAAGCAGGAAACTTGAGAACCTGTGAGTATATATAGATGAGTTTTGCTCTAAAGTGTTAACTTTCCTGATGAGGAAGTACACTCACCTAGTAAGAATGTTAGAAAACATTTTCATACAATTGCTTTTGATTCACTAATTGCAATGATGGAAATTAAACTGGCAGGAACTTAAATCAACTATTTAATGCCTGCAGCAGTCTTCAGGATTTTTGTTTGATGTTGTTTCTAAAATACTTTTTGTATGCAAGTGAGACGAAATGTGTTGCTACCTTTTTTTCGTCCAATTGGCAAAGAATAAAGTTGCAACAGTTTGAGCAGGACAGATGCTGCAGTAGGACTTCCAGGACACAGCCAGGAACATAACATAAATATTACATTGTAAGAACTTGTTCAGCTTCTTGCAATTTGTTAATTCCTACAGATAATCTTATTTCCAGTTATCTTGAATAGTAAGAGTTAGGTACCCACTTGGTAGTAATTGTTTAACAGATTATGCTAATTATGTCTGTTTTGCCTTTATCCTGAAAAACTAATGGTAAAGGCATCAATGACTCCCTGTGAAAGCTAAGTCTTATTTTTAGATAGGGTGGCCTTTAACTGGCCAATAAAGATTTCTTTCTTATTGTAATATAATAGACCTAAATTATTTTTAATCTTTCAGTGACATGTAGGAACAAGTCCTGAGGGAGAAAGGCTTTCTGTCGGACCCTACATGAAGAATTCTTTAGAGCTCATCTATTGCTAAGTAGCTGTAATTTGAAGTTTGGGATTGGCCAACTTCACCAGAAATTAAGATGTTTATGGAGATATATTACATGAAGTAAATACGTTTTTTGTAATAGCTCAGTACAAGTCATCTTGATAAACTACATAATGCAAATCCAAAACTTCCTGCAATACTCAAAGCCAGGTAGATTGTAAAAGCTTTTAACAGTACTTAGATGTAAATTGTAATATTTAAATCAATTTGTTAAATGATACTTTATTGTAAATCTCAAGATCACAATGTTTTAATGTCATGCTCTGTCTCGGAGCTACATGCATACTTAAAAGTCATTTTTCTTTTCTTTTTTTTTCCCCCCTAAAAATCACTGTTTAGCCCTGAAGATTGTAGGGCAGAGCTTTAAAATGCAATCTGCAACTGCTCAGAATCCAGAAGGCAAAAAAACTCACCTCAACTTGTCTTTATTCCCTTCTCTCCACCCCCCACCCCAAAGTCTTTGGTTTAAATCGGTCCCCTTGTTTTGGGAGCCCTAGCTTATGGGCTTTTAGCAGCTGGCAATAATGCAAATTGTTCACCAAAAAACCACATTTGAATTCTGAACAATTTAAGGAGATCACTTTTATTGAAGAGGCAAAAGACTTGTTAGGCAAAGAAAATCCCTGATTCTTTTAAGTTCTCCCAGCACTGCTGTTGAGTAATTAAAAAGAAGGATTGTGATGACCCTACATTAGGTCAAAATCCAGATGATTTCATGTAAAGGAAATGCTCAATTAGAGAGGTCTCAGGGCCCAAAACGTCTTGTATTCATAGTAGCGACTTATTAAGGGTAAGTGGCCCTGGCTAGTTTTTTATCCCTGACTAAATTCATTTATGTTACTCTTCAGCAACCTTGCTTATGAAAAGAAAGCATTTTAGAAGATCTGTATTCATCACCACGTGTTTGCTGTAATTTCTGTGCTGCTTCTCCCTAAAGCCATGATGCATTTCCATCACAAACAGCTAAGTGTATGATCGTTATGATGTCTTTAATAGCCATATTGTAGGTAGAAATATTAACTTCTCAGGGACTAATAAGATATAGGAAAATGGAGTTAATGAGCTGAATGCCTAACTGCATGAAGGCTTACTTTGCAAATGGCACCCTAGAAACCTTCTGATTGTAATATGCATGACCATTACGAATGTTATCAATATAAAGCTATGAAAGCTCCCTTTACCCTGTATTATTAGGCTGCTGAATGTCAAAGTATGTTGGGTAAGGATAAATGATTTTTTTCTTTTTTCATTATTTGGATGGAGTGATTATTTCTGATGGTGCTACCTTCTTAATTCCTGTGTTTATTCTTTGTAAAGTTCTCTCTGTAGGCTGGGTGAATCAGGGAATAATGGTGTAATGAGAGAACGGCATCATTCCTCTTAAGGAATTGGAAGAACTTCAAGGGGAGAAGTATCTCAGAAACAAAAAATGTCTCTGCTGAGAGCATCATGCATTTATTCTCCATTAGTTACAGAAATCCTTTTGGGTTGTTTTGTTGCTAACATTATTTTGCAGTTCATCAGTTTCTGAACTTGATCTTTTTGCACACTGACGTTTCAGTCGGCATGGGCTGAATTAGAGACTACTTTTGAAAGCTGAGAAAAACCCCAGCCCTGAATCCTTACAGGAAACTTCATATATTGACACTTGTGCTGGGGTGTGTATGTCCACCACATGACACCTGGGTAATACATCTTCTATTGTTTCATAGAAGATGTTCTTTTAAAAATTTTCTGCTTAGTTCACCTCATTAATACTAAGATTTATTTTCTTGAAAAAAGATTCATAAATGCTTGACTCCTCAGAATACAACAGACTGTTAGGAAAGATTTAGTGAGGTAAAAGATGAAACGTAGGAATTAGGAGAAGCAACACCCAAAAGGCTGAGTTTAGAGGTTAGGTTTGGAATTCTCTGAGTGTGATGAAAAATAGTTTTGAACTGATCAAAATGGTTTTGAATAATGAAAGTTAAGTGAAAGCTAGCAATCCTTGTAGACTGTCTTAAGTTCTGTTATTTTAGCAAGTGTATTGTTGATTCATTTTGGTTATGCCCTGATGGATAGACAGTTCTGCTATTATGCACATTTTGAAGTAAGCTTCCTTCTAAACTCGGCATTTCTTAGTTTAAAATGTCCAGACCAAAACAGAATCGCTGCTGAGAGCTGCGCAGTGAGTGCAGTTCAGTCTCTTCCTAAGCTGGAGCCTGTAATGCATGGCTAATTGTTTCCAAAGAAAATTCTTGCCTTGTCCAGACAACTCCTGTCATGTGACAGTGTATCTAAAGCCTGGGGGTAGGGTCCAGTTAGGACAATTTAAGTTCAGGTAAGTAAGTGAGACTTTTGTAGTTAGGTGTAACTTTTATGGAGAAGGAAGCCATTAACACATGATCACTTTTGGAGGGCAGATAGTTGATTTTATAATGTTTATTGAAACGTACTCCCCCCTCCTTTATAACTGTCATTGAAAGTTACTTCACCTAGAGGTGATAGTTAGATGAAGATTTATATTTTTCTGTTACAATGGTTTAAGTTTGTGAATCCATTGTTAAAATCACATTTGGAAATCCAAAAGTCCTTATCCTGGTGCAATATAACTGATATTTTTAGGGTTTTATGTTTAAACTGATTTAATTTTACCTGTATGAATATCTCACTCATCCACTCTAAATGTTTATCTCTGATCCTTCTGTGCTTGCAGCAGGCTTTCTGACTTGTTAGGATATGCTGTGTACTTACTTGTTAATGCTGCCAGTGTAAGCAGTTCAGTTCAGTGAGATAACAAGGAATGCAGAGTAGTCCCTGATTTGAAAAGTGTAACTCAGATTCGTGTTCCTGTAACAGGCCAAGTTTGGCAATCAGAATACAAAACTAATTCCAAACGAAAAAAAACTAAAGAGAACAGTAAACTGCAAAGCAGTGGCTAAATGTTGTGTGCTAAATTAATTCCATGTAATTCATGTTACTTTAAAAGAATTTGCAGGGAATTGCATTGTGTTGTACGTGCTTAGGAAAAAATCTGTCAAATGTGCACAGCAGAAATGGCAAATAAGTCACTGAAAGGATGCTATCTTTCAGGAAGGCAAATTTAAACCCCAGCATTTTTGACTATGTTAAAAATCCGTTTCAGGCAGAAAATGCATAAGCAATAATTTAACCTAGAACTGGATATTAAGGAAGTGGCTATTTATAGAGAGTCTTGGTGGTAATTTTGCCTGTTGGGCATCTCCTCTCTTCAAAAGTTTAGAAAGATAGGATTGCTGCGTTTTCCACTATTGTAACATTCCTCTTCAGATATTTGAAGTCCGGGTGAGAGACTGAAAGCTTAGAGGCCAGTACTGTGTTCACAGGGTGCACGGCTTTGGGAGGAGAAGATAGGAAGAAAAGGACTTTTTTTTTTTTTGAGGCTGCACAATTGTATATATATGCATATTTAAGAGTATTTAACCATGTCTGCTAAATTACTGAAGTTAATCTGTTGTTGAAATACAGAATATTATTTAATACATCAACATTGTTTTTTCCTGACCTGACCCAGAATTGGAATGGACTCCAATATAAATTTTTTTAAAGCATTTCTCAAGTTGTATGTATTATAAACTAATAAAATAATTGTTAACCTATCTGTTAAGCCTTACTGGTTTTCATCTATC
>JAOEHY010019062.1:0-37967 GCA_025447955.1 Psilopsiagon aurifrons
TCCAGGAGCAGAGGGAAGAAAAAGGGGGAAGTGAGTGAACAAACTGCATGGCTGATTTATGGCTTAAACCACGACAGAAGTTTAGATTGTAGATAAGGAAGAAGTTCTTTACTGTGAGGGTGGTGAAACACTGAAATGCATTGCCCAGGGAAGTTGTGAATGCTCCTTCTCTGGCAGTGTTTAAGGCCAGGTTGGACAGATTCTTGGGTGATACAGTTTAGTGTGAAGTGTCCCTGCCCATGGCAGGGGGGTTGTAACTAGATGATCTTAAGGTCCTTTCCAACCCTAACTATTCTATGTTTCTATGATTCTCCATCTCTTTAAAGTATTCTTTTTGTTCATATGACTCAAAACAATGCACTTTGGGAGGTATTCTGCTTGGAGTGGAGCTGGTAGACAGTAGCATGCATACGTTAATGTTTAGGAACCAGAATTATCCAAAATACTTTTCCATCTTTTCAGTTTGGTTTCTTCTATCAAAACTTCAGCTTTTTGATTAACAGTTGTATGAACATTATAATGCATATTTGTAATAAATTGTGGAAGAAAGGCTGCATGAAAGTCATATGATATGGATTTCCATATGAAAAGCATGGACAGATACTCTTATTACCGTAACTTGCAAAAACTGCTATTTCAGACATTTGAGAAATTTTGTTCAAAGTAGAAAAATAGTAAGTAGTGCCTCCTCAATAGGAAGTGCCTACCCTTATCAGTAAGAGTCAGGGATTACACTGAACATAATATTTGTATATGAAAACTCCACATTCTTGGGATGCTAGCATTAAAGTGGCATACTCCTGAGTTATGTAACAATTAATAAACAAAATGCTAAATTAATAAGGTACTTTATCTTATTGGCAACTTGTAATAATTCTAAGCCTTATGACTGAAAACTGAATAAACTGCAGTACAGAATTTATTGTCATGTAGGATACTTGTACTTTGATTACCTGCCATTCTCTATAGATTTGATGTTTATTACATTCTAAACACTTGTATGTCACAGAGATTTATTTGGAAGCTGTTACTTCTTTCATTTGTGCCAAAACATTAGAATTTTAAGGGACCACTAGAAAATCCAATGAAATACTGATGCAGATGATTTGCTTCTAAAAAGGTTTTTTGAACTGCCATACACTGCTGGTGAAGGCTCATAAAGAAACAAACAAATCTGTCTTAAATTTTAAGAGAGAAGGGGGGAGGGGAATTCTGTTGAATTCTCACTGTGTATAATGAACATATAACTTTTCAATCATATATAAAGAAAATAACCTATTCCAGTGTGATTTAATCTTTATTTTAGACATCAATAGATAGCATATGTAATAGGGTAACTGCATTTTTGAATATCTATGATATTATTTATATAATGTAATTTCAGACCACATCAACGTGATACCTACAATACTAAGAACATGAAACAGGAAATATTTTTAAATTATCTTTAAATGATCTCTCAAACATATATTTCTACAGTCATGCCCAGAGGAAGAAAGCTGGATTTTCAATGCAATATTCTGATCTGTTCATATGTCTTAGGACTTTTCATTTTTTCAACATCATCACTTGACTGAGAAACAGACATACCAGTCAAACAAAAGCTGTGTTTTTTCTGCTAAGGTCCCTGTGTTTTTATGTATTGACTAGAAGAAATGTCCACTAATAAAAAATCTGAAACGAAGATGGAGAGGAAAATATTAGAAATGAACCTGACTATCAAACTGAAAAAGGAGCTTTCTATTCTTATTAGACTGAAACATTTAAGTATTATTACCATGACCAACTCAATCAGAAAAATGAAGGAAGTCTACCAAGAATACAGACAAGATAAAACTTAACTGAGGGTATGAGAAGCACAAGCTGAAATTAGAGAACCAAAGATAGTGTAAAATGCTGAGACATGTGAACTCCAGATGAATAAGGATTTCACTGACATATTTTTTTTTTGCAATAATGTGTGTTTGTTGAAAAGACTAGCAGTTAACATGAACAGGTCAGACAGAAAGATTAGATGGATTTTATAGTGTTCTTTTTGTTTTTCATGTGAATAAAACAAATTCATCAGGGTTTTAAAAGGCTGATGAAGCTTCTGGCTCTGGTTCAAGAGCCAGAAGTACCTTCTAGAATACCTCACAGAGCCACTTGTTATCTTGAAGACCAAGGCAAACAAGACTAGTAGACATAGTCAGAAACTGTCTAACACTAGGTCATTGTTTCAACTATTTCTCAGTATTGTCCATTTCATTGATGAAATTTACTTCTGCTCTGCCTGACTCATTTGGGAGTGTCTGTGACACACTACTCAATGAAGCAATGGGAATCCAGGTATGAAGGACAAAAACTTTTGAGTATTTATCACATTGGGAAAGATTATTACCCTGACGCTTACTGGAATGCTCTTAATCTATATCCAAAATGCACTGGAAGAAAGTGTTCAGGAAAAAAAGCTAAGACCATGATATTGGGCATTTTTTGGAAGCCCTTGCCTACTTTGTATTGTCCACATAGTGACACCTGCATTGGTATCTGAGACATGTGATGGTGGCCATAAGCATGTTTGGTTTTCTACATTATAGTGAATTCTTGGACTTCTGTAAAGAAAAAACACAGATTCAAAGTCACCCTCTACCAGATGTGCATTCTAGGCTTGAAGAAGAGCTTGGGCTTGCATACAAACAGTGAATTCAAATATAGATATAGCCAAAACGGAAGACAAAGTGCTGAGTGATATTAAAACACCAGTTGTTACAGAACATCATTTCAGTATTAATATAATATTGATAGCAGTAAGTAGATTGTCTCTGCATGTTCATTATTTTGTGTTACCTAAATTTGTGCTTGTTGGGGCAAATACCCATTAAATTCAGATGGTTATAATGTCTCCACCAAATTCCAGTTAATGAGTCAGGCCATTGGGTAAGTGTAGAAAAAAGAGAACAGTGTGGCATAAATTTTCACCTGAGTTCTAATTTGTAGCCAATTGCAGCCTCACTTCCTTTTGGCCAAAGTTGATAATTACAACTAATGGCATTGAAATTTGTGGGAATGCTGATCCTGAACAGAAGTGCCTTCCATGATTGTCTCAGGAATGGCTTAACAGAAAATAAACTAGGAAGCTATGAATAAATAAACTAGGAGCTAGGAGAAATAAACTAGGAGCTAGGAGCTAGGAGCTAGAAAATAAACTAGAAGCTAGCTCACCTCATGAATTCTCCAGCATTTTCCTTGGTGATAATTGAAGTTGGGCTTTCTGAGGTATTCTTTCTCACAGAACAATCTAACTTCTTATCATTTTTTCTTATTTGTCTTAAAGAAAAAAGTTGAGATACTAAAAATCACATGAAACAAGTAAAATTGAAAAGATGGTTGAATGTTATAAAATTTTTATTTATTTCCTTGGGGACTCGCTCACTTCTACCAGTCTTCTGATTACTAATGTAGCTGAAGCAGGAAGGTCATTACCAAAAACTGAGGCTGCTTATTATGCTGTTAGGATGAGCTATTTCCTCTAATAGATTGTTTAGAATTTCTCAGGGATGGCATTTCTCAGCATATCTTGTTTTCTGCTTATTTTTTCTTTTTTTTCCCGTGATCAAAAGAAGCAGTTTAAAGCTAGAGTATTTTCCTAAAGTGCATACACTCTCTAATACATCCTGGGAGACGGTAAGTTTCTATAACCACTGGGAGTGAAAGACTTTTTCAATTGCAGGCATTCTGTGCCCATAATCATTTTATTCAGGAGTGAGCAACGGAAAGAAACTAAAAAATACATGTTGTCTACAGACATTGCTCCAAACTGCATACCCGGTTTCTGTCCTACCTGGAGGTGGGAAGGACCTTATCTGCAGCCTGCCCCATACTGCACCTTGTAGTCTTAATACATTGCCAGGACTAACTGCTCAGAGACAGACCCTACTGGCCTGTCTCTCCCTATGCCATTTGCAACTGATGGGGAGATGTGAAGGAATCAAAAGCACCCTGTACACCCCTTCCATCAGGAAGGTTGAAGTCAGCTGGCATACCCTAACATAGGGGAAGAAGGTGTACAGAAATGAGAAAATTAGAGAATAGCAATTAGAAAATTGTCTTTTGCGTATTGGCATCTATTGCTCTTCAAAGACCTTTTCTGTAGCATTGGTAGCCAGATGTGCTCACCTCGAGGTTATCCTTAGTTTTAAGCCTTTCCATTAAAAAAAAAAATAATAAAGCCAAACTGAAAAAAAAAACCAACTGTGTTTTAGTATTTAACTTCCTATGGCAAGCATGTTTCTTCCCAGATTTGTTCAATTAGCACAAAAATGAAGTACAGCATTGTAGCAGTACAAACATTTAACTTGTTTGCAACTTTTGGTTAAGTGCTGTCTTTATTTTTTTCTCCCTGCTTTTGGGACTAGTTTTCAGTTGGTTTATGTGTTTTGTGTGTTAGGCAATTACAAAGCCTATTTTTTTTTCAGTAAAAGAAGGGATAAATCATATAGGATGAATAGACAAACTTGGGGTTTCATGCCAATGAGAATATAATTCTTTTGTAACTCTGTTAAGTGCCGACAATCATCTAATAGAGGCACAGGAATTTTGTTTCTTTTTTTAATTCTACTACTTCTTATACTTTTGAAATCATTGAGTAAACTGGAGTATTTGTATGTGGAAACTCCCACCTTTACCTTTTCATCTCAGAATCCTAGTCTAAATAGGTACTGTTGTGACAGTGTTAAAAGAAGAAATGGCAACTGCTAGTTATGGCTAGCCATGCTGAGCCCATGACAGGGTTGAAACCTGCAAAAATCCCAGTGTTTAAATTGAGTGTTGCTTTGTTAGAAGTATTTACAGAAATCTCTGTGAAGTATGGTATTCTAGTTCTTTATACATTGGGAATGGTTAAACAGAACATAGGATGGAAGGAACACAAAAGTTAATTCAACAAGGGGCAGTATAATTTTCTTAGCGCTGTCAAAAATAGAAGGTTACAAACCTTGAGGAAGCTCTATTATCTACAATTAAGCAGATACAATCCAACTCATGGAGTACCTAGCAGGCAAATACTGTCGATACCTATCTGTTAAATAGGAATAAAGAATAACCTGAGACTGCAGCGTCTTCCATCCACACAGTAGTAATCAAAACTGAAAGCATACAGAAAAGAGAACAGCTATTGCTCTCTGCTGCTCTCCACTGATAAAATAAAAATAGAGAAGGTATTGTCTACTTAGAAGCATTTTCAGAAACAAACTTGGGTGAGAGTCCTGTTATTCATTCTAATTTTGCCATAATCTACCCTCAGCTTTCTGCTCATACTTATTTCTCACAGAAAATTGTCACTGCATAAGGTATCACTTCCTTTGATTTCTGCCACCCAGAGAATTTATGCATAAATTTTCATTTTTTCATATGCATAACTATTTTCCTTTTTCTTGAACCCTTGACAATACAGTCTGTCCTTCACAGTTCAGCAAACCAGTGTTTCAGAGCTGTTTCCATAAATACTTCAGTACTTACTATGCTAGTACTTCATAGGAAACTTCCAAAAAATCCTGTCACAGGCCTTCCTTTCTCTAATAGTACTGACTGATTTAAGAGTTTGCTGAATGCAATTTGGTAACGCAGACTGTTATTACAAACTCCTCAGCCCCTCAGTGCAGTTTACTAGACAGCTTTGTGGATTTGAAATAACAGTGTGAGTGTGGAAGGCAATGGAGAGAAGACAGAAATGATACTTCATCGAGATAGCTGTGTAAGTCTGAGCTGCAGGAAAAGACCTTGATGTGGATGGCATTTTTCTTTTTGTTAAGGAAATTGAATCATTGAAAACATTTTAACTGAATGAAAGTTTTTCCAACTCAATGTATACTTCATTAAAATTAATTTTAAATTAGTAATAAAAAAACAGTTCTAAAGAAAAATAAAAAAGTAAAAATTAATGTTCTTTGAGCAATAAAATGGATTTGGATTTCCCATTAATTTGATTTTCTCTAGCAAATAAGTTTAATAAAAGCAATATGTATCCTTAAAAAGTTTTAGTGCCACTGAATGAGCAATTTTTCTTTGGGAAGTTCACCTGATTCTGACTTTTCCCAGTTTAATACGAGGGAAATCAGTAGGTACATTGAATCACTATTTGCATAGCATGCCTGCACCACTTCTAGTCACAATTAGCTATTTCTGAGAGACTTTTCAGACTATTTTTCACACGTCCAAGTAGTTTGCTCTTAGTGCTGCTTGTAATGTCATAGGTTTCATACACTATGACATTTTACTGTAACTACTCAAATGTCATAGCAACTAAAAGTCTTATACAAGTAGCTTGTCACATGCAAGCATGGAACAAACAGAGTTAATGACATTACATCATTATATCAAAAGTTATAACAGAGTAATATAAAGAATAAAGAAATGTGGAACTATTCATAGAGATTCTTGGCAGAATGAAATCATTCATTCTAATGCCATTTGGAGCAACCTCTATGATCTGGAGAAATGGGACAATATTCTTCATTCAGTTTCTTTGCTGTTTTTAATACAGACCAGTGTGGCAGAAAAGAGTCAACAGTCCTAAGGTGTGATAGTGTCAGCTTGGTATGAAGGGAAAACTTTCCCATCTAAGCAATGAAAAACTGAGCAGCCTGGTCTAACTTTGAGACTGGTTTTGACTATTAGGCTGTATTAGATGCCCTCAAGATTATTCTATGATTCAGTAAGCCCCTCAACTTCCAATAAACTATTGCTTCTGTTACAGCAAAAGTTTTGAGGAGTGTTTGAAGAAAAAGGAGGCTGCTACTCAAATTCTGGGAAAGTCCCTACCAGACCCCTGGGGATAAAGAGAAAAGAGAGGCCTACTTGAGGTGACTGTTACTCATCCACAAGGATGTTAGGAATATATGTCATTATTTTAATATGACTGGAAGAAGGACCTGAAATTGAAAATCTATGAGTTTTCTGTGATAAAAAAGACAGTACTTAATCTGTAGTATAATCATTTAGAGATAAGGGCAGAACAGGAGAGATGAGAGTCAAGATACCTACAGAATCATCAAGGAAAGTGGGTATTCCTGATGTGAAGAAATGTTATAAGGAAAGGTTAATGCAGGAATTGCAAGGTGGGTGTGGAGGAGCTAGGAAAGGATTTTGAGAGAACTTTATCATAGAGATTATAAACAACAAACCAAAAGAGAAGAAGATAAAATTCTGGTTCTGTAGGAAGACAAAATGAAGGAACTGAAGGTCACTAAAGCAGTCATTACAGCAACTTATGAAACACTGCAGGAAAACTTGAATGATTTTAAGGTTGCTTTGAAATAACGAAAGAGAGAAAACTTGAACAGAAATTATAAATTGAAGCTGAAGCAGAATAGAATCTATATTGACAGTTACAGAGATAGGGCTGAAAATCTGAGTTTGATCTGAAAAACAGGAAGCTTGAATCTATGAAGCAAGAAGCAGAAAATAAAAATGTTGAAGGTAAAAGGTGACTCAGACTGAAGTTGATGTCAGAAAATTGAATACTAAAGAAAATAGTGGTAGTAGTAGCAATGAAGTAGCATGCAACCCTTACAGACTTAAGGAAGAGTGGCTGTAAAGCTGCCCAGCAAAGAAGCCCCTGCGGGTGTTCATCAGTGGCTGGCTGAACATGAGCCAGGGGTGTGCCCAGGTGGGCAAGAAGGCCAACAGCATCCTGGCCTATCAGCAATAGCGTGGCCAGCAGGGCCAGGGAGGTGATCATCCACTTGAAAACGGCACTGATGAGCCTGCACCTCAAATCCTGTGCTCACTTCTGGGCCAGTCACTACAAGAGAGACATTGAGGTGCTGGAGCAGGGCCAGGGAAAGGCAATGTTGCTGGTGAAGGGTCTGGAGCACAAGTCTGATGAGGAATGGCTGAGGGAACTGGGGGGGTTTAGCCTGAAGAAAAGGAGGCTCTCTAAAACTGGCTTTCAGTAGGTTGTAGTGAGGTGTGGGTTGGTCTCTTCTCCCAGGTGGCAAGAAAAAAGAGAAGAGATAATAGTCTCAAGTTGCCTCAGAGGAGACTTAGCTGGATATTAGGAAAGATTTCTTCACTGAAGGGCTTATCAGGCGCTGGAATAGGCTGCCCAGGGGAGCAGTTGAGTCACAATGCCTGGAAGTATTTAAAAGATGCAGACATGTCTCTTAGGGACATGGTTTACTAGTGAACTTGGCAGTGTGAGGTTAACAGTTGGACTTGATGAGCTTAAAGGTCTTTTCCAATCTAAATGATTCTATGATACCATGATTTCAAAAGTTCTAATTTTGGAAAAATGAGATTATATTATTTGAAATTTTTCACTGAATTTTGTAATTTTGACAGCATGCTATACTTACAGTGCAGTGTTGATAGAGAATAAAGGGATATAAGAGAACTTGGAGATGGTGTTGAATAATGCTGGTGTGTCATATTAATTAAGCTTAATGTGGGATGGGCTAGTCACAAATTTTGGCTAATGATTTCTTATTGGTCTACATATATCTAGACTAAGCATGTTATATCCTATTAAGGATATTAAGGTTAAATTAAGCAATTATACTACGTTTTATAAACAGCTTAATTAATTGTTGAGTTCCAGGGAGAATTTTTTGTGGATCTGTAGGTAAAACTGCCTGATATTTGATTCCCAGCTCTAATTCCAAGAAAGACCTTGAACAATACACCTAACAAATCTCAGATTTCAAGATCAGGAAGATTTTCTTTAAGCTAAGGATCTCTTGGAATCCAAGGAAAGACAGAAATCAGCAAATACATTTTACGTGAGTCCTGTTAACTTCTGTCCCTGAAGAAATTCAGTTGGCCAGTACACTTTATACATTGAAATATTTTCATAACAACTATTCAGGTAGTGATTTAAACACTTCTGATTAAACAATTCTGTAAAAAAAAAAAAAAAAAAAGAAAAGGCTAGTTCTAAGTAATTAATATGATTACATTTTTGTGTGCATACAGCTTTTCTGCATGTATAATCTAGCATCAGCCAAAGTTTTCATTTCACTATCCCAGTGATGAATAAAATTATTAAATAATCTGACTAAGATTGCAAGTATACTTTTTAATCTTTGTGAAAATTAAAAGAAGCATAAGATATCTTTGTACTTCATTCCATTTTCAATGACTTTATGGGATAGAATACCTTGCATATAATGCAATAATGAAACATTGTCGGTTAATACTTTCAAGTGGTGACATGGTTGTTCTGGTCAACCATATGTGAACAAAAACATTATCTACTTATCACAAACAGGTTTATTATTACAAGAATGGATTACATTCAGTGACTTGAAATTATTTCTCTCAAGATAAAGATTGTATTTAGAACTATTTTTCAACTCAAAATGGACAATAATTAGGCAATTTTAACTCAACGATTTTAATTCTGCAATTTTATCTCAGCAATTTTAATAAAAGTAGCAAAAGTAACGTCTAGGTTTTGATCATTAAACATGGCTCCATTCAGGTCTGGATTAATGATTCTATTCCCGTCACAAAATCTTTGATAAGAAATGTAACTTGCTTCTGATGATTGCAAGCTGTTAATTGTACTTTTTTGAAAAGGGGAGGAGAAGGAACATGACACAACAAGATCTCTTGGGAAATCATGCAAGTATCTTAGATAAAGCGACAACAAGTGTAGCCTTTTTTGTCTGTATAAGCCAAAACTGTTCTTCATTATGAATATCAATTACCCCTTTAGAGTTAAAATTCTTCCATTTCCTCAAATGGCTGTTAATTTTTGTCATATATTTACAGATTTAATAGCCCATTATTTTATTTTTGCATTATTTCAGGTTATGGTAACGTGAAATCCAAATTCACATATCCTTTATCCTTAAAATTCTACCTTATCTCAAAGGCTTTCCTATCCTAAAGAACAGATTATTTTTACTTTTTACTTGCTCAGATTTTTTGAAAGAATACAGGTTTCTGTGCTATTGTTCATTGTTTAGAAATAGATCACCTAATTTTCTGACATATTAATTATTCAGAATTATTCATTAATTTCCTCAGTGAAATAGCTTCGGTCTGTAGATCACTGAAATTGCAAATGTTTTAAGAATGTAAAATTGTAAATAGGATTTGTATACAAAGCAGGCAAAGTAACTAACATAACTAACATCCCAGCTAATGTGAATTTCAAATGTTATATGCAGTACACTATAATATTCAATATTTATAATGTATTGTTCATGTAGATCACCTACTGAAACATCAGCAACAGGACACCAAATTTTATAAAATTTATCAATATGATAAAAAATTAATGAATTCATTTTCAGTTAAATAATAAATCCAGGAACATTTGGGAAATATTTTATCATATGATCAAATAAAGTTTGAGAACATAAAAATGTTGACAGGCTCATGTTTGAGAAAATAAAACCGTCTCTCCTTCAGCTTCTAACTGCAGACCCCCAATAGTTCCTTGACTTTAAATAAAAGAAGTTCTATTGTTAATTCAAATTAAACTTTGGAACTCTGCTGCAACATTATCAAATGTTATCATTCATTCATAATGATACTCCTAGAAACACTTATACTAGTACTTTTAATTTCTAAATCTAGTTGATATTATTATTTTTAATAAACAGTAAAATTAATAGTCTGTCCTAGGTTCATCTGTAGCTGTCATTTTTCTCCTTCTTAGTAGCTGGTGCAGTACTGCGTTTCTGACTTTCAGCCTGGGAACAGTTCTGATAATATTGATGTTTTAGTTGTTAAAGTAATGTTTACTCTGACCAAGGACTTTCTGAGTCTCATACTCTGCCAGCGAGGAGGGGAAGCCGGGAGGAAGCAGAGACAGGATACCTGACCCAAAACACATCACCACAGCACATCATGGCCACTATATATACTGGGGGTAGTTACCCAGAAGGGTTAGATCACTGCTCAGTCAGACTGGGTTTCATTTGGAAGCGGTGAGCAGTTGTATTCACTTCTTATTTCCCTTATCATTATTATTACCGGTGGCAGCAGCAGTGGCTTATGTTATATCTTAGTTACTGCTCTGTTCTTGTCTCAACCTGTGGGAGTTCCATTCTTTCAATTCTCCCCCCTATCCCTCTAGGAGCAGGGGAGAAATCGGGTGAGTGAGCTAACGACTGCATGCCTGATTTATGTCTGGGCTTAAACCGCAACACAGTTCCAGAAACATAAGGGTAAAATGAAATATAGTATGTCAAAAGAGGAAGAAAGAAAACTCCTAACTTAGGGATGACTCAAATGCACTATTGTAGAAAAGTGTTGAGATTTTTCTTTTTCATTTTGTTCCAAGATGACTTGTATGTTTTAAGTTTCATTACTGCAGTACATTCCAAGCTAAAACCTGTTGACAGATTTCTATTCCAGATGACTACCGTTCACACCTCAGTAAACAGGTCTCTTTTCCTAGTGTGTGTCTGTTTTTTGCAATTACATTGTTAAAAGAAAACTTGTTGCACAAGAAAAGTTTCAAATTGTAACTGATTTAGAGATGAAATTCATAACTGATTTTCAATGTGCTTAATGAAACAAGTTGTTAGAATTTATATATTAATACAGATGACAATTTCTTGTCTCACTGAATATCAAGATTAATTGTCTTCAATGAGAAATCTTGACCTTAGCTTCACCCCAGCTAATATTTACCTTTGCGGTCAATAATCTTAATGCCTTTATCTGAAGGAGTCAATATCCATTTTTTGCATGATGGAGACTTAATAACGTAAACATAAATTTGTATTAAAACACTTTGGCAAACATATGAAGAATTAAGCAAAATTCATTGTGCACATTGTATCTAATTATAATCCAACATTTCTACCTTCTAACAAGACCTGATTCGGTGGTTTGGGGTATTTTTTTTAATGTATACATGTTTAATGCTCACCTGTTTTTGTTGAAAATTATTTGAATCCATTCTGGTCAGCAACTAGGTGATTAAAAATTCAACATAAAATTTGATTATTGCATCCAGTTGTCTAAGTAGACAAAGATTATTTTTGATTTTGTGACAGGACCAAATTATGGCAGTTACAGGTAGATATAATCAAGAGTGTAATTCTAACACCAACAGGCCTTGTTACTTGGCAGGATAACCTAGCCAACATCCACTTCTTTCCACCTCTCTTGCTTCCAAGCATCCATATGCCTTTTCAAAGTCTTCCCAATCTCTGATTTTTGTGTATTCTTTTGCAACACAAAACCAGGGTAAATTTGTTATTTTTTTGTGTGCATAATGTAGATATACACCGTCAAAAGCAGATCACAAACAGCCTACTTACTGTTAATATTTGTCTTATTTTCTTCATTCACCATTGTAAGAAAATTCAGAGCTATCAGCTTTGTTGAGTATTTATCTGTTGGTAGGCAATTTGTGAGGAAGGATTGCTTTTTAAGTCTTTAAGCATCATGAATACAATACTGCATGCTTAAAACCCGTATCTGTGATATTTGATGGTGCCATTTAACATTCGAATGGACCATAACCAGAGCTAAAATTTACTTCTTCTTGACTAATAGGCTTGATTTTGCCAGGAGTGTGACCAGATCAATAGATGGTGATTAAAATTAATGAAGCTTTGAAAACCTTGAAAGCTTCAGCTAAAGAATGTTTAAACTGGATGAGCTTTCAAGTCTTAAGAGACCTTAATGAAATTCTCACCAAACTTGTTCTCACCTTAGCACACACAGACATTTAAAAGATCTGAGCTCCATTCCCATCATACTTTTTCTGTACTGCAGACAGAGCAATCTTTTTCCCTGGCAGGTTTCACTCTAAAATGAAACAAACAAATCCCTGGAATAAAATATTGGCTGTTTTCAGGATCAAGTTTCACCCTGAGAAGTCAGCAGGCCAGCCAAACAGTGCAGTTTATGAGCATTTCTTCCATACCAGACTTGAAGGGTTGCAAGACTGGTGAGTGGGAGACTGGTGATGAGACTTTTGATGATTCACCAGCCTTTGAATTCAGTGGAGCATATTAAATCATCACAGGCCTACACACATTTAGACTGAGTGCATAATGCTATTAAGGTTAGATCAAACAATTTTGTTACTTTTATACAAACAGCTTAATTTATTCTTGAGCCCCAGAAAGTGCTTTTATGAATCTTATTAAGTCTTTAAACAGGCTGAAGCTTCAGTTACAGTGTTCAAGCTCTCATGTGTGCAGGGCTCAGGATGAGTGTCTTGCCATTTCTTATTGTGGCATGGGAATGGAAAAACTAAGAGGATGGTCCTGAGCAGGAGTATGTTTTAGGCCCAAAATAAATCAGCTATTCACAAAAGCAAAAATTAAGTATTTAATGTTAGTTTAAGTATTTAATGTTAGTTTAAGTATTTAATGTTAGAATTTAAATAAATTCTTCTCTTTCTTAGCTGTTTAGTCTCATGAGCCAGATTGCCAGCTTTGACCCTGGGTATCTTCCAGAGATATGTTTACTGTTTACTTTACCCTATTTACTTTTAGGTTCATATCCACTGGCAAACATTTTATTCTTGTCTGCTCATTCAGAAATTAAAAATGCAAAAGCCACCCTTCATGAAAATATTTTCTTAGTAAAGTCCCAAGACCATTCGTATTAAATGGTGATGTACTTCTGTGACAGGGACCAAGGAAAATGGGAACTTGCTGACCACCTGAATTTCCTGAAAAGTCTGCCAAAGACACGTTTTGTACTTTTTCAGTAATTTCTAAGAGTGCAATACATAAAGGTAATTTAACTTCTATAGAAACTACATATTCACTTTACATAAATCTCCAATAATTTGGCAGAACTAATTTTTTGATGTGCTTGTGATTGCTATGGAGTTTTCACTTCTGATTTTAATCAGTGACAGCACTTAGCTGGACTTAAAAATATAACTCATATTTTCTGGGTGAAAAAATGAGTTGATATAGAAAATCATCTACCATGTAGATGGACCTTTGTATATAAATTCCATGGGAATGAATGAAAATTTCACAGTCTGAAATCTGAAAGCACATTTGAGAGCCATGCAACATGTTCATTAAGAACACGCCATGCTAAGAGGAGTTTGGCATACTGACAGTTGTTTTCACTCTACACATACAGAGTAACCATATATGTAAAAAGGATGCACTCTATTCTTTCTTGCTGATGGTGACTAACTGAATTAATAAGATCCAGTGTCATTTCAACTGTTTCTCAAAATGAAAAGCATGGTGTTAGACACTAGAATACGGACTTTAGAAGAGAAAAACATAAATATTGACACAATTCTGACAAAAATTAGATCTACAGTCCGGTAACCTTGAACCTTAACTAAGAAGAAAGTAGGTTTAAACTTCATTTGAGCATTATTGCTGCAGCATCCAGAAAATAATTCTTAGACCTGCAGAACTATGTGCAATCCTTTAAAAATCTGAATCTCATTCCAAATTTAGATGTTGTGACTCATGCTTAATTAATCTAATTAATATGTAAGTTAAGACGAAAGCAAAAACAAATCTCCCACTAACAAACATAATTGAATAAAAAGGCCTGGTACTGTCTTCTCTTGTTGTTTTTATAAAAACATGCTGTGATTCTTACACAGCAGTCTTTAAGAAGTGATGTCTGTGTGAAGCCCTAGGTAAAGACACTCTCTTCCGAGGGAGGTAGAGTGTGTTGGTATCCCTTGGTCCTTACCATTTGCTTTCAAATCATTTTTTTGCATGGAAGTTCTAGGGTCAGCTTTTTGAAACACCCAAATGCCCCAGGATGTTGCTGAGAAAGCCTTTATCAGTAACACAATGTTCAGGATTACACTTTAGAAACAGATTCTAAGGTATCAGAACAGTTTACTTGTAAAGAAACATGTTGTTTATTGATGCTGCAATCTAATTACAAAAACAAATAGATACTAAAATTATACAACAATCTGCAAACTTGTATGCCTTCTTTTCTTTGGGGGGCTTCTTGTTATTTGTGTTAGATTTGCTGGAAGTATTTAGGCATGTGATTTTTTAAATAGATGATTATATTAATATTTGGTTAGAAATGGTGAATTTATCATTGATTATAAACTCACCCCTCCTTGAGATGAAATTTAAAGGAGGTTCATCCTAAAAATTGAAGCAGCTTAGGGAACACAAAGCTCTACTGAATGACCTTGCACTTCATTTATTACTAAGAACTTTGCATTGCCTGCAGAAATTTAACATTTTTACATTCAAATATTTTCCAGCTTAGGGAGAAGCATTATGGTGCTAAATTTGTGCATGGAAAATCTCTGGTCCACATTCTGAATTAATGTATTTGAAGGCACTGAAATTTATTGCAGTACACTACACAGAGGTCTGCAACTCAAATCAGAATTTGAAACTGGAGAATAGAAATGGAGAAAATAAAAGTCTTTCTCAATCTTCCATTACAAAAAATAAAAATAATGATCAAAGGTTTTGAACACAATGTACACCAGCTGATTAAAAGAAAGAATCATAATAATGATTTTTCAGAGAATTTATTTATTTATATCTCACAAGTTTCAAACATATTAACCTTTTAAGATGACATTTCTGTTCTGAGAATTTTATGCAGCTTGAGGATATGGATGATTATAAGGATGTAATGTAAATATTTACAAACCATGCTGGTGTTTATTGCATTGTTCTTTAAGATGAACGTTTCATATTTTCTTCAATATGTGAGAATTTATTTTGGGTGTTTGCCTATAATTATGTCAATTATCCATAAATGTATTTGGTGTAAAGAATATAGGGATTTCAGGGTACTGGGATAAAATAAAAAAAAAGGTCCAAATTAAATTGAAAATAACACTACCAACATTTTCAGGCTCAGATTGAAATTCGCTGCATCAGGCAAACCACACAGTTGTTTCAGACTGAGAGGCTTGTCCCTATATACATATATACAGAATTCTACAGCCACAGACTGTGATTTGGGACAAAGGGTGTCTCTGCCTTTGTGATAGATCAAGGGCTGAGTCTTGCAGCCCATATTCAGCAGAACTCCCATTGTACTCACAGGGTTTAAGAACTTCAGAGAAAGACTTGTCAGCAGCCCAGAGGCAGGTATTATTGTTGTCTCATGACAATATAGGCACTGGCTTCGTACCTTCAGTTCAGTTTTGACCCTATCATTCACTTTTATGAAACTGCAGATAGTATAGTGTTTGCTTCTGTGACTCAGTGTACTTCTTCTTCTGCCATAATTTCCATTGTAAAGTATTTCTTTTGGATTTTTTTTTTTTTTTGCATCTGTTCTAAAATCGTTTCTTTGGACTGAAACCTGATATTTCAGACCAATGTTTTTCCTGATCTATACAAAGGCGATTAGAAAAACACTTCATAAATCTAAAGTGAAACAGATATTTAAAATTATTTTAATTGAACTTGTTCTCAATTAAAGAATTAAAATAAAGATATTTGTTGGAACAGGGAAAGTTCAGGGTGGATATAAGTGTGAGACACTAAAACAGATTGCCCAAAGAAGTGGCAAATTCTCCATCACTGGCAGTGTCCAAGGCCAGGTTGGAGAGAGCCTTGGGTGACATGGTCTAGTATGAGGCATCCCTGCTCATGGCAGGTGAGTTGGAAGTAAATGATCTCAAGATCCTTTCCAATCCAAACCATTCCACAATTCTATGATTCTATGATATTGTATTATTTATGAGTTGATAAGTTTAGTGACCAGATGTTCATCAGGAACACTGTTGGTTTTGGTTTGGTTTTTTTTAAACCCACAGTAATAAAACCATTTTCTGTTGCCTGTGCTCACCAAGAATAGAGAAATCATGAGAAAATTAACATATTCTAAACTGGGAAAATATCACCAGCAGAGCCAGAATATCAGACTAAATAGACTAGGTTGGATTGGACTGAGCTATTTTTGCTTAGTAAGACTATTCTTATGATTGTGTTCATCACAAGGAACTGTGTAAGCATGCTTAGGCAATTAAAATCACCATCTCAGAAGGCCATGATGTCATGCAGATAGGAAGGATTTAAAAATTATGCCATGATGTCATGCAGATAGGAAGAATTTAAAAATTATGTCACATATGATAATACTAATAATAAGGATTGAAACAAAAATTGCAACATCTTGATATGGCATAAGATTTCTCATAATGACTGTTCATGAACACTATTAGAACAATACATGTGACAATTAAAGACAGGATCCTTCCTTCTCTTGAAAGTTTATATGTCATTGTTGGACATAGACATGAAATTGATTGTATCAATTGAAATGCAGCACAGGCATTTCTCCTAATAACATCTTTGCAACAAAAATAATAAAATAGAATAAATGTTAGCAGTTGCCAATGAGTAAATGCTTCCATTCTTCAGTGAATGATCACTTACAAAGGTCTTTGATGACCTTTAATGACAAAGGTATTTCTACAAAACCCACTCTTCACATGTCCTTTCTACAGTGGCCATTTATTTTTTTATTTGGCAAATTAAAACTTTAAATAAACTAATTTTTTTTCATTCAGATGATATTTCAAGTCAGCATATATGTTTCTTTTCTGTCTTCAGAAGTTAAATGTTTGCCCTTGCTTAAAAATATTGTGGAGATTCATTCAAAAGCACTGTCAATATTCCAAAGGGAAGGTGCACTAATGAACAGCAAAATAGTAACAGAAAAGCGTAACCAGCAGGTAGTGTACAGATAAGGGTGAAACATTACCTATGTCCTCCAGAACTGAGGCACAGCAGGATGCTCTCTCTGATGCTGTCTCAGATAATCCTGTGGTGCCTAACTGCTGCAGGGACATATGGTGTCTGAATTCCTCATCTTTATGGTGTCATGTCTCACTTTTAATACTGTCTTGGGGAAGAAGAATACAGAATAGGATAATGCAAGGAAGCAGCCGTAACTGTCTGCCTTGAGCACTGGTCCTTATTAAAACAAAAGCTTGAACAAATAAATAGAATATTAGGTGTGTTAGAGGGCAGACATAGAAACAGAGAATGTATATTGTGATGACTTAAGCATGAATGGGTTAACAGAACTGGCAGAGGTAAGCTGTTATTTTTTAATCAGGGTAGATGTGGCACAAACTTATGCCTTATACCCTGATGTGAAAACAATCAGAAAATAAACTGCAAAGCAGGACTGGGTTCAGGTTAAATTAAAAAATAAACATACTATGACTGCTACATAGATATACTAAATGACTGCTACTGCTGAACCCAGGACATACATATGCCTGCACACATTTTTCTCAATAACTTGTTCTGCACTCTTTGGATAATTTTACCCACTGTGCACTTAGGAAAAAAGAGAGAGAGTATTAAGTTCAGGTAACTGTCACTCTCTCTAGTAAATGTAGGAAGGAGAATTCCTGAATACCAATGTGGAGGGGAATTAATATGATTTTTCCTACTTGCAATCATATTCGGCATTTATTGTCAACATGTCAATTACCTAGATTCTCTGTCTGAATGCAGGCTTTGTAAAAAAGTCTGCATTTCCTAATGACATTAAAATCGTACACAACAGAAATGAAGACTTAAGACTTCAAGTCCTGAAAGGGCAAAGTGAAACAAAGTGCTAGCAAGGGATAAGGAAGTGTCTTGCATTTGGTGTAATAAAGAGTTTAAAAAATAAATAAAATTGCAGTCTTATTATCTGGAAAGCTAATACAATAGTTTTAGGAACAGGCATGTTATCTCCAGTAACAGGTCTGTTAACTGCTTTGTAACTGAAATACACTTTGGAATCTGCATACTTACACTAATAAAAGGGGAGAAAGTAGATGACCCATTGTCAGATACTTTTCTCCAAAGAAAAATTAAGCAGCCCTCAAGAGTTATGTGTATTTAGAGTTATGGGTAACCATGCTAGCATATTACTGAAGTTCATGTTTGTGTAAGTCATACCCAGGGTACACAAATGTTCTGTGTTCAGCTGTAACAGCCATTTTTCTCCTTCTTAGTAGCTGGCACAAGGCTATGTTTTTGGCTTCAGTCTGAGAAAAATGCTGATAACACACCAGTGGTTTAGTTGCTGCTGAGTAATGCTTAGTCTGATTGAGGACTTTCCAGTCTCCCATGCTCTGCCAGTGAGGAGGGGCACAGGAAAGCAGGAGGAAGCAGAGGCAGGACACCTGGCCCAAACTAGCCAAAGCCATGTTCCATAACACAATATGTATGGCCAGCACGTAAACTGGAGGGAGTCACCCATAATGGCAGATTAGTGCTCTGGTCAGGCTGGGTATCTGACAGTGAATGATGACCAAATGTATTCCTCATCATTGCTGTTATTGTTTTTTTCCCCTTCCCCTTTCAGTCTTAAATTCTTTGCCCTTGTTATTTCCTTTATCATTGTTATTATTGGTGGTAGCAGTAGTAGTTTTGTATTGCACGTTAGTTACTGGACTGTTCTTATCTCAGCCCATTGGGTTTGCATTCTTTCAATTCTTCTCCCCATTCCACCGGTAGCAGGGGGAAGAAAGGGGAGAGCATGTGAGTAGTTCTGAGTTACCAGCTGGACTTAAACCATGACAGCAAACAAAAGTCCACTTATCTTTACAGCCAGGGTGCTCATACACCACCACCACTGAAATGCCAGTGGAATGGCAGGTGGCGTGTTAGCCAAGCTGAGAAGCATGCTGGTACTGTTCCAACAGCTCTGGCTTCCCATTCGCCCTCCCCCTTTGCCTGCTCTTTGCTCAATCAGCCAGAGATACATGGAGCAAATTAAATTACAGATAGGTCATGATTAATGAGAGAGTATAGAAATGGTAGAATTTCATTGACCTGTGAGAGTGGTAGAAAATGCCTGTACTGTTTTCTGTATATATAACCTGTCTAAAAAGCAGATATTTGAGCTGCTTCTGACCACACACAGTATCATAAGACTGGTTATATGATTTATTTGATTTACCATGGAAATTTTTATGCTCCTCCCACAAATACAGTGCTACTAAGAGCCTTTTAAAATACATAAGGTTTTAAAGCCAGGCTCTGAAAAGTGCTTAACTTCTCATCTGCCTGGTGTCAGAAAAAGAAGCTCTATTTCATGAATCTATCTTTCTGTACTTGAAGGTATTTGATTTGGAAAAGATGACATCTACCCTGTTACTGCTCAACTTTTGCAACCATGGCCTTTTCTTTCCTTTCAGATGTGCACTAAACTACTAAGAAAGGCACAAGATTACTCATTGCCTTTCTTGTCAGATTTTGATCTAGTAATGCTGGCAGAAAACTACCTAATCTCAATCAAATCACTGTGACTTGGGCTCTGGCATTTAAAATATCAAAAACCACAACAGAAACCACCAAAGTGTTAACTTTAAGAATTCCTCAGATGAGTCTCTCTGTTATCTACAGCAAATACCATAATACACCTGTTGCCCCTGTTGCCCCTCATTGCACACTGTGCAGATCAAAATGTCCTCCAGATTTCACTTATGTCCTGTAGACATGAGTAGGAATCACTTCTCTCTGAACTTATTGATTTCCATAATAGCCCCAGGTTTATAGTCTCCAAATTAGTTTTCCAGAAAGTGGGAAACATTTGGCTGAAGTAAATGAATGTATGCACCACTCAGGATGATAGTTTTCAAGCTGTGAAACTGTGCACAACTTCTTGAAGGCTGAGTCTGAAATTTCTTAATCCCCAGGTAATAAGAAGCACAATTAAAATTCCAACTTAGATGATTTGGATTGTGTAGAGGTTTATCCTTTTTTCTTTCTTTTGTTGAAAGATTTGCATTGGGAGCATATTGCAGTAGAAATATAGGGGTTTACTGGGCCTATTTCTATCTGCTTAATTAGGAAAGTCAACAATAATGTTTTTTTAAAAAGCATTCGTAATAAAGTATGGTTATACCTTTCAGTTATGTTTAAGGTTTACTGGAAACTTTGAAGCAATTAATCATTTATTATTGAGATAGACTTTCAAATCAATAGTTGAAATGTCAGTAGAAAAGAGTCATTTGGAAGAGATACCGAAGTTGTCAGGAAAATGTCAATCTACGATACAGTAAACATTAAATCTGCCAAAAAAAAAAAGAAAAAAGTAATTCACTGATTACATCAGGCTTGACAGGTCAAAAGGATTTGTGAATGATACTCATTGCAAATATTATTGTATTAGCAGTTATTCAGGCAATTGCTGCTTGAACTGAATGTGATGCCTATGTGTATCCAGACACATGCATTCATGTTCCATACGTCACTGAAGAGCAAGTATATCACATATAACCATATCTTCCAATTAAGAGAAATGCCTGTATAAGCTGAAATGAAAAGTAAGTAACTTCACTATACAAAGCAGTCCAATGGTAGAAAAGTCAGGGTAGTTTGCTATATCCTCATCATATTATCAGATTTATTGGAAATTTAATTACAGATGCATCAGATACAGAGCAAAGAGAGGTATTTTTCCCTAGTCTTCACTCATGCATAACAAGCACTTCTTTAGCAAAACATAAAGTTGAGCACAGGTAGTTTAGGTGCTTGTTAAAAGTCAGAAGCAGTGAAAGAAACTGTCTTTTCCTGTCAAACGGGTAACTATTAATAGTTGTTCTTCATCATGCTTTTTACAGTTGTGCAAATCTGGTCCCCAAAATAAATAAACTAGGAACAATCTGAGAACTTTCCATAGGACATTAGCTGTATTTTCCTCCAGAAATCTGAATCGGAGAGTGTTTGTTATTATGCCAAACTATTGTTCATTATCAGCTGATACAGAAGCTGAGAACAAGTCTTTTTCCAGCCTGTTCTTAGTTATGTTATAGACACTGGTATCAACAATGTTACTACATTTCTGTGAACACTATGAACTTTGGGTTACATGAAAAATGTGCAGGTGAGCAGCAGACAATAAACCAACAACTTAAGACACTGATAGTTATTTTTCCTTGCATCCTACATATACCTTGTTTGATGTATCTCAGTTATAACATGCAACAGCCATATTCCAGTCCTCTGTTAAGAGAACTATTTGGTGATCAACTAAACTTTTCCCTATTTCTTTTTCATATGTGGCTCAGTCACTGTAATATGATGCCCCTTATTATTGTGTCATCACATCATCCCATACCACTATAATCTAACCCAGAAAATACCACTGCTGTAAAATAAACATGGAATAGAAGAGGGTAGGCATTTTTAGGTTCTGCTATGATATCATAACAGAAAATAACGTATCATTGGAGTTGTGGGGATATGTGAAAACATAGTATTTCTATGACGACCAGTCCATAGTACATGGAATACTGTAATGCCAGATTTGGTGAAGGGGGCAAAAAAGCTGTACTGTCTTTTGAAGGGATGATCCCAGGCTGCCTGCTCACTCTGGGACTTTTCAGGACTTGAAACTGTTCTAGCATGCAAAAAACATTCCTATGACAATACAATTCACTGCTGGATTCTCAGCACTTGTGACAAACTCTGTCTCTTCTGGGGACTTCTGTGGAAAATTCATGGTACTTCTTCATGTAAGTGGAGGCTACAGGGCCAAAGTCATACACTGTAAGTTTTATTTGCAGCTGGTAAACACAGTGTCAGGATGAATTATGAGAACCACAATATATCCCTTGGTTGAATGAATAAGCAGCACTGTGAGATCTGATTTACTTAGGAAATACTGCAGTTAACTACTATTGGTGATTTAAGTTATTTGATGATATCTCTACCCCTACACACATACAACTGCTTTTGATTATCTGATGATTTAAAAGAGAGGTCAATTGCTCACTCTTTCCTTGGAAGAAAAAGTGAAGAGTTTATGCCTGAGAGGAAGAACTGGGGTAATCTACACATTCTCATTGCTCCATTTGATTCATTGAGGAGAAGTGTTTTTGACTGGGGCAGCAGAAACAGCCAGATGAAGCATAGAAAAAGGAAAAAATCAATTTTCTGGAGGGCAAATTCATGAAAAAGTAACATGAAAAGATGAACTGTTTGTGAGAGAGGAATTAATAGTCACATGCAAATTAAGTCCCTGAAGTTTATGAAACAGTGCCATGCGTAAATGACTCACTATGGAATAATCATTTGAAGGTTCAGCTCTGGTTTATTCTGCCACAGGGAGTTTTGAAAGTGTTCTTTCCCCCTGCATTTTTTATGACTAATGAGTTTGAGGAAAATATGGGAAGTAGAAAAAGGGGGGCTTTGGGATCACTTATATATGAAAACATGTTTTTTCCCCAGAACTAGGAGTCTTGTGAGATAAAAGTCATGGTTATGTTAAAAATTTTTGCACCTGTAATTTCAAAAATGTCTTTCATGTTCTGCTAACATATATGAGTCTTCAGTCAGTAGAAGGATGTAGGCCAATAGTCAAGGGAAATTATAAAGACTTTTTCAATGAACTCTGAAAAATTTTTCTCTGGAACTTTGGACTCATGTTCTTTCACAACAGCTACCAGCAGTACAAGAAGAGGGCTTTTTGTCTTTGAAAAAAAAAATTAAAATTAAAAGGAACCCACTATAAGGGATGTACTATGTTGAAAGTCACATGTTATTTGTACAGTCCTGTGCTTTGATTTCTATTCTTTGTTGTGAGCTATGATCATAAGTCTATGAGCAAAGAGAGTGGAAATTTGTACTTTCAAAGACAAAGGGGATTACATTATAATGGTGACTTTCATCTCTAAAGCAGTTAGCTAGAGGGCAGCTCAAAAAGTTTAGTCTAAAAATTAGACTTTATCTACAATATATACATTGCTAAGCAGATATCTTTACTTTTTCCCATAAAAAAAGATACTCTTCTTGAGGATCTTTTTGAATCTACTGAATCATAAAAGGAGCATATTTTTGTTCAGTTATGGAGAACTTTATAATTTTTAGTAGATAAGAAAGTAAATGTTCACTCTGAAGCAGATGGTGTAACCATTGAAATTAAATTTTAAGGTCCCAGACCAGTATCCACCAAATGCAATGGAGTATGGAAATTGACTTTAGAGCAGAGAGACACAAACTAGGGAACTTAAAAGGCCCATTCTTTCAACATTAAGAGTTTATGTCTGCTTTACAGAATTAAAAGGTGGAGATGATCAAATCAGATAGTCTGACCTCCTGGAAATCTGTCCACGTGAAAGCTGTCTATGTAACTATTAACATATGTCTTTTACACCACCTTATTTTCTCGAACTTGCAGACATTCATACCAGGAGCAGAAGGCATCCTTTCCTTACACATTCAGATTTGGAATGAAGAATGTAAGATGAAGACATGAAATTGGAAGTGAATGGATCTGTCAAACAGAAAGAACTCATGCTCTGTTCTGATCTAATGCTTGCAAGTATGCTCAGGCTTCATGCAAAAAGCTGCACTAAATAGTACAGTATATGGTTGTGTATAGTCTGGTGCTGGTGAAGCAATCATTACAATATGACTTACTAATAAGTAAGCAGGGAGTCAATCTCAAAATCCTAAAGTTTACATTATTTTACCAAGTCTCTCTAATTAAACTTAATTCTGCAATTCACACCCCAACACTTGGAACACTGTGTGTATATCCTGGATATTTTTATATGCATTATAAAGGTTGTATCTTTTTCTTTTTTATTTCCCACGTGGAGTTGATATATAAAATATTAAAAGTAGTTCATGTTTTTAATATATTCAGAATTTTTATGACTAAAAGATAAATTCCAGATGATGCTTCAAAACTATGTAGGTATTTCCAAAGAAGGAAGTGGTTTCCCAGTTTTGTTCGTAGTAAATTAAGCAGACATTTTTCAATACTTCGACAGCAGTTATTGAAAGAAATACCATCCTGCTTTGTATTCTTTAATTTCTGCAAAGCCAGGTTTGGAGCCTTCAGTTTCCTCCAGGATGAACCTGCTCCCATAGCAAATGTAGCAAAACTGAAAATCTGGAGCCTGCAACTCTTAACTGTTGGATAATTCAGCTTTGATAAGCTGAGGAGTGAGAGAGATGAATGATCCCTTCTTCTATTTGCATGTAATTTAAAATACTTGCATACAGTTTGACAATGCCTGAATGCATTCTTCTTTCCATTAACCATTTATCAGCGCACTTTTGAGACAGTCACTCTGCTAAAGGATGTAACTAACCAGTGCAGCAGGTAACCCATTTTGCCCTCAAGAATGTGCTTGCGTCTGCTTTTGAAAAACAGTTCTTGCTTATTGAAATACAGAATAACAGACATAGCCTAAAGTAATTGGCAGATAAATGTCCCTACAGGATGATGACACAGCAAAGGGGCTTAGTTACTATGAATAAGTTCTTGTTGAGTAAATGTTAGGTGCTCATGCTTTCCAACCAGGAACATCACATCCCCTACATTCACATTCTCAGCCTGATTCAGGTTCAGAGTATGGATTTTGCATTAAAACACTCTAAGTAGATCTTTTCAGATTCTACCATATTACTTTTGGTTTTTTGGAATAACACTTCAAAGAATCCCATTACAGAAGATAAATTGCAAGCTAGTTGGGTAAATAAGAAACAAATAAAAGCCTATTAATATACCATAGTTCTTGTTTCAAACTTAAGGTGAAATTTTCGTTATATTGCAATTCCTGCTCCAGGACTATTTTTTCATTTTAAGTTAGAAAATCACAGAGTAAAAATCTCTACAGACTACCTCAGGAACAGATATTGGTGAAGTCATACTCTTTTTTTTTTTTTTTTTTTTTTTTTTTCCACAGAACAATCTAAACTCTGGTTGAACAGCTATTTCTCCTTGTTCTTCCGTTCTGAACGAATTAACTATAAATTCCATGCTACAAAACTTGCACAATACTGGAGGAGACCTTCTTGACCTTCCACCTGTTCAAGAAGTGTTGGGTAAGGTTATTCTTTCAAAGGATTGGTTTGAACTCCATCAGTCTGATATTAAAGCTACTGCCTGGATACATGCTCTGGCCCTGATGTCACTACTTGACAGGCAAGACCCACATCTCATCTACCAACAAGATGGAGGAGTTATTGCAAATCTTTTTAAGGGTACCTGGAGATTGGAAAATTGGTGGAATTGTAAATAAATCTTTATGTCTTGTTGTGCAAATAATCTGGGTATCTTTCTGGGTGCTTTAACAAACTCTGCAGAATGGAGAGGATTGGCACAGGCGGTTGGAAAAAGATGACTGTCAAAGATGAGTTTGTACTTCAAACAAGATTAGTTTTAGTTCTGTGATAGCTTATAAAGTCAATATTGTCACAGCCTGCAGACTTGAAAACTTGAGTGAGCTCACGTGTAGCTAAAGAACTATTAAAATACTCTCGATTAAAGCGGATGACTCCTGTTCCCCTGTGAATTTCAGTGGGATTTTGTGGCCTTACTAAATAAATCTACTAATGACTTAAAAATGGAGTTATATTACCAAGAGAGTTGAATAACAGTTACCTATAGAAAAATAGAATATTTTATTCCAATTAAAAGCAGAAAGCATGATACCTTCCAGAAACGGAATACAAGTAGACAGCTCTATGGGCTTCCTTTTTTTTTTTCCTTTTATTTTTTCTTTTTCTTTTTTTTTCTTTTTCTATTTTTTTCTTTTTCTATTTTTTCTTTTTCTATTTTTTCTTTTTCTTTTCCTTTTCCTTTTTCTTTTTCTTTCTCTTTTTCTTTTTCTTTTTCTTTTTCTTTTTTTTTTTCTGAAAAAAAAGCATACAAAGGCATGAACATTAACCCGATTTTCTCTTTCTTGCCACTCTTCTAATTCAATTAGAAAACGGAGCTTTCTTTGGCCTCTAATGAATACAAATAACACTCCAAATAATTTCATAGATGAGCTTAGTTTTTAATGATCTTTGCTGCAGCTAGCTTCCAAGCGCCATCTAGAACACTCTGGTAGCCAAAGAAACCCCATATTATACTCTGGAAGTTTTTAAATAATGAGAAAATTCAGCAATACAGCTAGCCCTATGTTATGTGCCATTGCCAAGCTAGAAAAACCTGCCCATTCTTTTAATCCTACCAATGAAACTCAATTTTCTTGTGTTCACTGTGATCCAAAGTTTGTTTTGACTCTTTAAAAATATGTTTTGTCAGTCAGTGAAGAATCTCTTAAAATCTGAAGGATACTTTTACGATGAAATGAAACTTTTTTTAAAAAATGAGAATTAGCTGAAGACAATCTGCTATTAGACAATCAGTAGGTGTGCATTCTAGAATTGTAGAATCATAGAATAGTTAGGTTGGAAAGGACCTTAAGATCATCTAGTTCCAAACTCCCTGCCATGAGCAGGGACACCTCCCACTAAACCATGCCACTCGAGGCTCCATCCAACCTGGCCTTGAACATTGCCAGGGATGGAGCATTCTCAGCTACCTTGGGCAACCCATTCCAGTGCCTCACCACCCTTACAGTAAAGATTTCCCTTCCTATATCCAATCTAAACTTCCCCTGTTTAAGTGTGAACCCATTCCCCCTTGTCCTATCACTACAGTCCCTAATGAAGAGTCCATCCCAGCATCCCTATAGCCCCCTTCAGATACTGGAAGGCTGCTATGAGGTCTCCACGCAGCCTTCTCTTCTCCAGGCTGATCAGCCCCAACTTTCTCAGCCTATCTTCTTATGGGAGGTATTGCAATGCCCTGATCAACCTCGTGGCCCTCCTCTGGACTTCTTCCAGCACTTCCACATCCGTTTTATGTTGAGGACATCAGAACTGCACATTTGTCCTCCACATTTATTTTTCACTCATGAATGACTACATCATGGTAAAGGAATTAGCATACTTTATAGCAACGATTTGCTGTTGTGGTTTGTCAATCAAATAATACCCTAATATTTTTTTAAATTTCAATACTCCAAAACTTTTATCAATTCTATCAGTTATGTAAATGGCCAGAGGAAAGGTGTATTCTGTATTGGAACAACAACTTATCTGTCTATGCTTAAACAGCCTCAACTTATCCTCCTCATTTATTATGAATTTTTTTATTCTTTTCTGACTCTTGACAAAGTATTTCTAAAATTTGGCTTGCAGAGCTTTAGAAAACACCACAGGATTTCAAAAAGTTAAGTGAGTGAACTTGCTAGTCCCTTGGCCAAACAGATTTGTTTGATTTGTCTTTTTCAGTGACCTTTTGACTTACAGTCATCTGCATTCTGTTCACTTGTTATTTCATTTTCTTTTACTGGAGAGTGCTTTGGAATGTTTGTCATGAAAAGAGCTACATAAATATTAATGTATTGATAGTGTTATGGCTTTTCAAGCCTATTTTTCATTTCACGGGTTTTAAGAGCTACAAAATTTACTGACTATATAAAAAATATAGTATAATGGACTTTCTGAAATGCCCTGAATGAGATAAAATATATGAATTATTAATCCCTTAGAAGTCAGTGATGTCTTGCTTATAGACAAAATTTTCTGTGCCAATCCAAGACTTATTTTTTTTTACTGTGTGAAGTTTCTGATGAATACACTTTATGCATCTAGTTTGTAAGTAAGCATATCTTTCTAATTTCATTTATGTGCAGAGTGCTGTCATCAGATGAAATTTGAACCTCCAAAAACTACAGGGAGCATGGAGGGACACATTCATATGAGACTGCGCTTCCTACGGGCAGTGCTAGTAGGCACTCTCGACCACAAAAGGGCAGATTCAGTATCTGCATGGGATAAGGGAACCTTTCTATTCAGTTTATTCCCCGCTCAGTTTTTTCCATGACTTACTGATTGTCTGGTTGGTTTGTTGGTTTTTTGGGGGTTTTTTTTTGGATTTTTTTGGGGGGTGGGGTGTGGTTTATATGAATATTCTACCATCTGGGCTCCACAGCTAAATTATAAGCTGTAAGGCTCATTTATCACACCCTAAGAGGGAAGCCATCAGAATTTGCAGCAGAGCATCTAATACAGACTAATGAAAACAAATGGAGAACAAGTTAAAGGCTACTCTCAAATCTTAACTCATCCAGCTCTTTTCAAAATCATGAATGTTTAAGCCCCCTGAATCTTAGACAGCATTTATAAGGTAGTGGCCAGATCTAGTTGAACCAGATGGAGTATGCATCAAGCCTGGTCTGTTGCCCTTACTTCTGATTTGCATCAGTTGTCAAATTAGTATGAGCTGAGAAAAGTTTTTCTATTAAAAACAAAACTCTAAACATTAATGTTCCATGCTGAAGAAAGGCCTGGAAGATGTTGAATGACTTTTCTTTTTCCACTTGTTCATCTGCAGTCAGTTATATCCACTTTCTCAAAGTTCAGTGTCTCAAACATTCGCCCCTACTCACCCCCTCACTGCATCTAGAGCACCTTTCAGGTGCACAGTCCCCATACAAGCCCTGGTTCCACTTCCCTGTATTTGTGTGACTGACTAAGGTATAAGACACCTAGTATGCTCATGTATGTTTCTGTAGCTAGAGAAGCAAGAAACCCATATATAATATTCTTCTCTATCCACCTTCACTCAAAAACACAGGTAATTCTTACTGGAAACTACCACCACCTTTCAAACTGGATAAAACTTGAATAATAAAGTACTAAGATAAGAAGGCTTTAAGTGAAATAGTATGCAGCTGTATAACTTGCCCTCTACCATCCCTCATCACACCTTAAATTTGTTGACCTTCAGAGCATAGGGCAAGATTCACCTACTAATTCAAATGGTTGCCAAAGTGATACTGGGATGCATGTGATCACAAGTGCCTTTTTATATATTGATCTCTAACCATTTTCTTGGCATTTGTTAGATAAGTGCATTTTGCAAATCAATAAATAAATAAATAAATATCACAGACTCACCCTCAAGAGCAGAATATATACTTCCCTCTGAGCCGTAGTTGTGGCAATATTGCATGTAGCCTAAAACAAACAGCAAGAAGTAGTACAGCAGGATGGGAAGATTAAGAAGCAGAACTTGAACAATGACTTCTTTATTTTTCTTATTTTTTTTTTTAAACTGAATAATATTGGAAGACTCTGTAGGTATTTTTTTTATATTTAAGATAGTTGGCATCTTTACTTTTAAGCTTTCACAGAATGGTGTAGCTGGGTGTGACAATGAACTTCAGTTTGGCTTTTTCCACTGTTCTGCTGGTTTTCTTGTTATCATGCCCAAATCTGGAAGCCAGTTACAGCCCTGTATGGCTTTCAAACCTTCGTTCTATCATGACAACATTTTTATTCCTTCTGGCAGAAAAACTGAGAAGCGATTTAAGTTGCTGAACTATCGTCTTCCATGGTTTTTGTCTGAAGGTTACTTATGGGGAAGAAAAAAAACAACCAAAATCCACAACTCAAACTATTCAGGTTTAAGTGATAGAATTTTTGAGTACATTTAGAGCATGTGCAAGAGATTACCAGTGATGGGCAGCACTTTTTTTTTTTTCCAATACTCTTTAAAATATCTAGTGACCTTTTTTTATTGGTGGTTTTTCCCACTGAATTACAAGAGGATGGATACAGTTTGTGGTGAGATATAAACAACAGGTACATGGCTAAAGAGGAGTGTATATTTTTTTTAATTAAAAATATAAGAAGCATTATCTTTCAGTTTAACTTCTTCCTTCCAGAGCAGACAGGAAATGATGAAGAGCATTGGTATTTTGCCTTAGAAGTGTTGTAGTTTTAGCAATCTCACTCAAGCCACAGACACCTAGTCTAGTGTCCGAAGTGCTTTATGGGTTAATTTGGTATCTCTCCTCCAGACTGAAGGTGAGAAACAATTCATTTAAATGGCATGGATCTGTGCAATGGTACTGCAGCACATTCCTAGAAATCCTTGCATAAAGAGAGTAATGGAACTTTTTATTCTGAAATTGTTTTCAAGGAACGCACTTTGGTTTCTTTTCTGTTTCTTATGTCAGCATTCAGAAATTTAATAATGTCTGCTGAAGATGATCAAGACAAGACTTTGCTGAGTAAAGCCAATGACTTTAATATGTCTCATTTTTCTGTCAAATCTTTATGAACTTTCTAATTAATAGCAGAATTTTTACTGAAGTTAGTTGCTAAGTTATGGTGAAATTTTTATCCTTTGCCACTGAACTTTCCCTAGGAATATAGTACAAGTGGTTACACTAGTATGTCAGTGGCTTGCTTGCCTCTCATTGTCCTAAGACTCGGTAAGCTTCAGTATGCTCACTCTGTTCATGACCTGGCAGGACAGCCCATGCTGCCTTTTTTCTCAAAATCAAAACCAGCTTGCTTGTTCTTATGTTTTGGAAGAGAAGAAAACACAATTTCATGTATTAGAAGTGGAAATAATTTGCCATCAGTTGAAGCAACATATACAGAAGTAATGAACATGCATCTTCAGTCTGATGATACTTAAAGAAAAGAAATAAGTGAAAAGTGGCTTTTTACAATATTGATACTAGAAGCACTATGCAAGGCCCTGGTTAGACTCAGATATGAAACTTTACAAAATTCAGTAGAAAGAAAGGTGAATTCAGCCTCTTCTATGTTCAGGTGGAGATAACATAAAATGAATAGAGATTTCCCTATAAATTGAGATGAAACAAGTATCAGCTTAGTAAAACACAGACTAAATGAATATGAATATTGGCCCACCAGAGAGACATGTGAACAAAAACCATATTTAAGCCAAAGCATGCAGCTGGAATGAGATCTAATGGGTTTAAGCTGACTATGAACATATTTTGGCTTAGAACTTGGAGACTTTCAACCATCATAGCAATAAATTCTAGAAAGATTTGAAACAGCAGTAATTGCAGAGAGAAAATAAGAAGCTGATGTAGTTCAGCAGGGGAACTGCGTGGTGGTACCTATGCATGGTGCAAGAGGCACATGTCCTCCACTACCCGGGATTGTATCTTCAGATCTTGTGCTCTCTCATCACACACTTGCTGATCTGGTAGGCTAACTGCAGAGAGAAGGAATACTGGTAGCTCTTACTGGAGATATAGTGAGAAGGGAAAGAGCTGTGGCGGTCATTCACAACTGTGTATTAATTTAATTATACTGAAGAATTTTAGATAGATGATGTACAGCAGGGCATTATATTAAGTGAAAAATGAAGCCATAAGCTCTATAACTAGAGTATAGAATGAGAAGGATCTTTGATGAAAGTAAGTCTCACACTGGAAGAAAATTAGTGTGCCTCCCTTTTATTGAATGAAGTGCTGTCATTCCACTCTCAGAATTAGAGATGACATATAAGTTTTGAAGTTATTGGCTCAGTTATGACAGCAATCACACTTTCCATAAATAACCCAATAGTGCCAGGGTGATGATGCCCAAGCCCAGACTTAGCCTATGGGTTACCACGCTTCTGCCTGAAGTGAAGGAGCTGGGGATATGACACAGCAGTGCCAAGCAGAGCTGCTAGGCCAGTGCTTTACATCAGGAGTTTTAGGTAGGGAAGTGCTATATAACTCCTGTAGCAGGGGCACAGGTGAGCAGAAAACCCCTCTCCAGCCTTTCAGGTGACCATGGACTGTTTAATATAGGAGGGCAAAGTGGGAAAGAAGAGATGATACCTAGATGAAAAGCTCACAGCTATGCTATGGAGAATGGCAGCTGTCAGGGTGACTGTTTTAATAAATCCCGAAACACAGGCTCGCTTGTGAAAACTGGATGTGGGTCTTGGTTTAATTTTTGATTGTGCAATAGAGAGGGTTTGAATCTGAATTTGAGAAAAAAATTATTGCAGGTGTTGTGGTGTTGCATGTGAACAAATGCAAGTGCATTTATTTTTTCTGTAAAGAAGAAAAAGGCATTATGCATATTACAGACTGAATGGCTTGAATAGTGTGGAACCTTTAGCTGCAGCTTTGTGAGATTTTCAAACAGGTTTCAAAATATACTCACAGGATGTTTAATATTAGCAGAACCCCCATGAAAAAGGATGCTTTCTATGCAGTCAGAACAATCTTGACTTCTAATTCAAGAGCACCTGATCCCAAATTTCTTTATTTGGCCAAAATTCTGATTCCTTTATTGCAAGCTTTGTCTGAATAAGTTTGGATTGTTTCTAGGGCTACATTTTTAGCTCTGGTAAAAATAAAAAAAAATAACAATCTATTTAAACTGTAAAGTGAAATGTTTGTGTCCAGAAGCTTGGAAAACTAGTATGAAAACAAGATCTTTCTCCAAGTGCTTTCTCTTGCAATGTCCAGCTTAGAAGAGTGGTAAGCAATTGCATTTCAACTTCCATACAGTTTTGCTGCAATCAGTTAGTATTCCCATATCACCTAACAGAAACATCATTCTATGCAGTGCACATGCCTTTCACGCAGTATTATTGATTAATTCTCTCCTGTGGTGTCAGTGTTCAGCAGTTTACTAACATTTGGCAGCAATTCACACCCTAGAAATTGTAGGTACGGTATCTAAAAGGATGGAAAATTTATTTGGAATACTGTTTCTCTAAGTTTTTTTTGCTAGACATTTTCTGTTAAACCCCAACTGAGAAAGCTGGTGAAGTCTGGTTTCTGACCAGAGTCAGATCCTTGCTTTCCATGCCACATAGTGCTGCTGACTCCTTGCACTGCCATTCTTTCTAGTCTTCTTGTCACAGCTGTCTTTAACTCAATTCAAGTAGCACTAGGTTCAACAGAGTTGACTTTCTTCTCTTCTACATTTATTAATCATCTCAATGAGAAACACTGTGATGAAAGATGAGAAAAGACTGTATGCAATGTTAAAATATGTTTAAAGTGGCAGACTCATTGAGGACAAGGAAAAAAGAAAAGGAGGGGGCAAGAAATCCATGGGCAGAGGTAGAGGTGGGGGCTTGTATTGATGACAAAAAGCAGTGAAAGCCCATTTGTTGTGCATAACAGTGGATTTGACTTAATTTTTCTGCTTTGTCCTAGGTGAATAACAATTGCTTTCTAGAAAGAAATAGAAAAATACTGGCACCTCTTATAATTTACTTACATGAATTCTGCCAAATTCACATTATTGGCCCCTACAGTTTAGGAGTGCAAAAAGTGGCCATGTGCCTTAAGATTTAGAGAGTCTTTTTACCTCGCTAGTTGATCCAAAGAGTAACAACGGTTATGAGCTTGAAGTATTGTCTGACATGTAAGTTTATGCTGTAAACACTTAGCTCAGAATTCTTTCTTGTCAATAGACTGCACAGCACAGCCCAATAATTTTATCTTTCTTTAAAAAAGAGAAACCTTTTTTTATTTTTTCCTAAAAATTATAGTTAGTTAACGTGTTCTTGCAGGAGAGGTTTATGGTTATTTTAAGTTCTGACTTGGATTTCTCATCAGTCAATACTTAAAAGGGTGCCTACACCTTGAGCATTTCAATTGCATTAGAAAAGACCCTTCAGAATTTCAAGCTGACAACCTTCTTTTGGTGTCAGTTACTTTTCTCTGTGCATTAGAAGGAGTGGGATTGAGGGTCTGCCCAAAGAGTGTAAGAAATGATGTCAGCAGCAAACTGTGTGGACACTTCAGTTTACAATGATGAGAGCTGGATAATCATGGAGTTCCTAGAAGAGAGAAATATAAGATGCTGTTTTCTCAAATACCTCTTTTCTCACACTGTAATACTTTCTGAAGCAGAATGAGTGGGGCTCATCAGTGGTTCAAGTTTCATTAACAGTTTCGATATTGACCTTGTTCTTTACCTTAAAAACAGGTTTTCACCTCAATCTCTGTAATATTATTGCATCACTAGTAAAGGTTCTACCTTCTTTTTTTCAGGGAAGTGCTCCTTTTATGTAGATTCACATAGTGCTCAAATGTTATCTTTACAAAAATCCAACTATGGTAGAGAGTTATGGAGACAGAGGGTGCTAAGGGTTCCTGAGATTTAGAGATACTCATAAGAAACTCTAAGAAACCACTTGACATTAGCTAAGCTTCAATCTACCAGAAAATACTAAATCATGTGGCAATCTCAAATCCAAGTAGTAAAATCTGCTCTGCTTTTCAGATGGAGCTTTTTGTACTGCACTTGCTGAGAAGACAGTACATAGATGACCATAGTGTCAATAAAGTTTGCCTTCTTTCAAAACAGACTTTATCTTACAGCAGCAGACATACAGAGTTCAGCATTGGTAGCTGTGACACAGTGGGCCCTGCAAGACCACTGCAGTCTTTGATTTTCCTGAAATCACTATGTGCCAGATGTTTTCGAAAGAAGCAAAGTGATTGTGCCACTCAGCAGCCTGGAGCTGGTGCCAAGAGTAGTTGTAAGACTATCAGCTAGTGGATTAGCCCTCCCAAGTTCTGTTCTCATTCAACTGTTGGCTGCTAGTTAAGGTGATCCTTTGTAATGAATTTTTCATGGGATTCTAAAGCAGTATCAAAATATCAAACTTTTTTCTGCACTGGTGAAAGACTATGGAGCATGGCGTGGAATTTTGGAATTTTTCCACACCAGTAGATGTTCATGTTTTTATTCAATTTCTTCAAAAAAGCAGTACTTCTGAACTTCATGTGAAAATTTTTAGGTGGATGTTTTCTTTTAGTTACAAATGATCTTATTGTAACTATTCTGACTGGATCTTTATGGTTCTTGGCTATGACTTTAGCAATTCTTTATTGGGAAAAAGATCTAAGAGAAGGCAAATCAAATTACATCAGATATGTAATTTTTAGAACTGTGATTGGAATTATAAACATTCTAATAACAGATGCAAAGACCTCTGCACTGTAGCCTTTCTAAGGGACGTAGATCCTAATTTCATCTTTTCCAAAACAATCTGAATCATGATTTGACAATATTTCTATTTCCTTACAAATATGTATTTCTCTATTTATAAATATGTATTTATTTATTCATGCACATGCACATCTCCATTCTTTGAAATGGGAAGCCTTGTATTAAAAAGTGACCTTAATTTGCCCTCCTCCAATTAAATTACATTTTCTAATGCATAATAAAGTATCATACTGCTATATGGCCATAATTTTAGCAGATGTAAAGTGCAATGGCCATATTAAGTTTCTTTGTCTATCTACAGAAGCTGAGGATGAAAACGATTTTTGTTAGCTGGATATCACATACCTAGGTATGATGTGTGATGAGAGGGCGTGCTAGAGATCTAATGGTGCCATGTCTATTAAACTAGTCACCGGGTTTCCAAAAAAAAGTGATTGGAGAAATAATAAAGATAAAATGTGCGCTTGCTGGAAATTAAGAAATTAGCATGATGAATTGTATCCAGGGAACTACTAGGGCATATTTTAAATTGTACTCCAAGGTTTTGAAACCGAAGATATTTCTAAAGTGGATGATAATTTCTAAACAGCTGCAAACTTTTCTAATGTACCTTCCAATAAATCTGCATAACAATACTGTAGGGAAATAGATTATTCTGTATAAATTTAATGAATTTCATAAATGAATGTATTCAGGCATGTTATAATACAGAGATATCCCAGACTGTCTGAACAGAGTGCAAGAGGGAATGTCATATTTTTTGAATTACAATAATACTTTTTTACTGTTGCTCTGTTGTTTAGTTCAATACAGTCTTATAAGCACATATAACACACCCAGAACACCTTGTTCTTGGTTTATTTCAGGTTCTTTTCTCTTCTCCTTCAGTTTATTTAAGCAAAATTTCTCCAGCTTATTTTTGTAATGCAACAAGGATACACTCAACAGCTCCTTGCCAAAGAATATACTTTCCTGCAGATACATGTGCCTGGGGAATTTTTAAATATTGTCTTTGCATTGTCTGTTTTTTAAACTTCCGACTAGAACAGTCCATATTCTTGACGGATGAATGAAAATTAAAGGAATAAGGAGTCCTAATATTTGGTCAGAATGCTTTGTTGCTTGAATTAAGATGATTTGATGCTGTTCAGGATCATTGAATTACTTCATATTCTATGATATTTAGTTTTCCGTGGGCTCCAATACTACAGCAATGACATACCCAGACTGCTCTTTGTAAATATGTAGAGCTTTGGAAGCTTCATAACCATAGCTGTGAAGATTAAGGCAAAAAATACTAGGGTGATGGGAATCCAATATGAAATTGGGTTCAAATTTTATTATCACAGACATATGCACACACGTCCTTTGCCTGTGGAAGTCCAGCTTACAGTAAATAACTGCCTAACATCCCTTCGATCTCTTGCAGTTTCTTTCTCTGAAGTGTAATAGTTCTGTGAAAAAGTGAAGAAAGAACACAGCAGACAGTTAAAACATTTCTTTGAAATGTAGAGAGGGTGAGGTAGAAAATTAAGCAAAGTGGAAGGTTATTACATCATCACAGGTGGCAATAAGAAACACATATTGTCAGGCACATGCTTTAAGTGTTTTCTTATTGAGTTCATTTTTACATAATCTTTGGTAAAACAGAAGTCAGCATAGGATTTGTTAGTAGCCTGGCAGTTTTTTGGAAGCTTTGAAACAAGCAAACGCAGGTATTGTAAAGCTAAAGATTAGAAGTGAATACTTGAGTTGGGGATAATGAGCAGCAGTTAGATAAAGTTGGGGGGAGGGCCCATTTAAACAGAGAAGGGAGTTGTTCTTAGTGGTACACCAGATGATCTGAAAAAGCATAACAAAGCAAATTGGCAAAGACTCAAGACACTTGGAGAAAATTAAACTATATTTGCAATTACAGGGCTGATAAGAGACAGATCCTGCTTACCTTGTCCCCCCACTGGAAGCACTGTTAAATGAGCAATCCAGAATTTTGTAACCCAATACCTAGAGCTATGAACGTGCACACCTTCAGAAAGATCCTAAGCTTCTTACTAGTAGGGCTCACTAAAACTGATTTTAACTCAATGAAAACAAGATGTGACCAGCCATGTAACACTGACCTTCTAGTAAATTCCACCACCGGTATAAAGGAAAATTGCAAAAACCAAGTTGAGAAAAAGCATCTGTAACTGGTATGGGGACTTTCCAGAACTGAAAAGTTGTCACATATTTCACGTCATCAGCATTGATAGGATGTCTCTACTCTAAAGCTGTTTACAACTAAAGGCACATGGAATTTCTTTTTTAAAGTTCTCTACAGACTTCAAAGACCGTTTACTGATTGGATATTGCTTAGCTTTGTCTAATAATTGTATGGAGGTAATTGCTTTTGCTCAAAAGAGCTCCTTTTTGGATAAGACATAGTTTTGCAAGGTTTAGAAATTGGACTCAGCATTAAGTCAGATTGCTGGCCTGGAATTGTTC
>JAOEHY010019064.1:0-28728 GCA_025447955.1 Psilopsiagon aurifrons
GTTGCATTCTTTCGATTCTCCTTCCCATCCCTCCAGAAGCAGAGGGAAGAAAAAGGGGGAAGTGAGTGAACAAACTGCATGGCTGATTTATGGCTTAAACCACGACAATGAGCAAATTACAAATGAAGATCCAAGTTATGTTTCCCAGCTCTCAGCTATACAGTGTGATCAGGCTCTCTATGGCCTGAAGGGATGACCAAACATACATACTGAATTCCATTATCCCCCAGCGGTACTTACATGTCTTTCTGGAGACTGAACAAATTCTAATCCTGCAGATGACTTTTTTTCTGTGCCACTATGAACTCCAAGAATAAGTTTTTGGAGGTTGGAACCCATTTTAGTTTTCTCGAAAAAAAAACCCAAACAAACCAGATGACATATAAAACTATATATATATAAACATATATATATAAGACTAGTAAAGAAGTGCCTATCAAGAAATGGAAGTCGGAAGTGGTGTGATTTATGCAAACAACATATTTTTTTGTATTTCTGTATTACATACCAGTACCCTGCATCAGCACGCAGATGGATCAGAGCTGTTGCTAAATGCAACTGTATAATGAAAAAAACTGCCTCGTACAGCATCAGTTTCTTCTATTACAGAGTGCAGATTATGCTGCAATGAATGGGAAAAGTTGGTCTGATAAAAGCGGTGATAAGAAACTCGAAGATGCATAATGCTGGAAGGGGAAAAAAAAGGAAAGCAAATAGTAAATGTATGAGAAGATAGACATGAGGAGGGAAAGCAGCTCTTAACATAACTTGAGAAAAAAAACAAGAAGCTTTTAAGAAAGAGCTCCAATAAATAAACAAATACTATGAATATTTTAACAGAGAATATAATAAAATTGTAAATGATGATTTAGAAAAATAGACGAAATACTTCTGCTCAGGATTTGGAAGGAAACACAATGCTTTACTAACATCACAGGGATTCAATTAAATCCATTAATAACTAGGGGAATGTTAAAGAGAATATATTAGAAAACTGTAGTTTTACATCAACAAGCCTATGTAACTTCCACCCACATATTTTTAGAAAATTGGTTGAAGAATTTTCTGGATTTTCTTAGCTAGTATTACATTAGCTGGCATATTGAAGATGATCTAGAGGATTCAGAAATTATTAGGAATGCTCCAATGGGAGATTGCAGGTAATTATGTCACACTACTAAAAAACAAAGAAAAGCTGGTATGGATTATGTCAAATAAAACTTGACTGAAAATAATACCAAGGTCAATTCATTCCACCTAAGATTAAAAAAAAAACAAAACAAAACAAACAAAATAACAAAACAAAACAACAAAAAAAAAAAAAAACCAAACAAAAAACCTCTTGTAAATCAAATCAGATTCAATTTTTGGTGAGATCAGAAGATCAGAATATTGGTTGGTAAATTTACCGCACAAATATAACTTTAATGAGACTTTTGACTCAGCATCTATTATGCTTTAACAAATTAACTATAAACACTACAGCAAAGCGTATTTTAACCGGAGAGATACTTAGATAATTGACTAGTTGTAAAGCCAACTGGCAATAAACATTTAACAGGGATGCGGAGACCTCATAGCAGCCTTCCAGTGTCTGAAGGAGGCCTATACAGATGCTGGGGAGGCACTACTCATTAGGGACTGTAGTGATAGGATAAGGGGTAATGAGTTCAAACTTAAACAGGGGAAGTTTAGATTGGATATGAGGAAGAAATTCTTTACAGCAAGGGTGGTGAGGCACTGGAATGGGTTGCCCAGGGAAATTGTGAATGCTCTATCGCTGGCAGTGTTCAAGGCCAGGCTGGACATAGCCTTGGGTGGTATGGTTTAGAGAGAGGTGTTGCTGCCCATGCAGTGGTGTTGGAACTAGATGATCTTAAGGTCCTTTCCAACCCTAACTATTCTATGATCCTATGACTGTTTCTGAAGGTGAGTGTTATAAACCCCCGTACTTCTCTTTATGGTGCAGATATATTTATTATATCAGCATGGAAGAAGATAATGAAGGCTACATGAAACTAGAATACAAGGGTAAGTCCAAGGAGACTAGCTCTAAAATTAAAACACAATGCATTTTTTTACAGAGCAACAAACACTCCTTTCCTTCTCCACTCTCCACTACCAGGATGCAGTACATATCTACACAATGAGAAGCTATTTCATGATAGGAGCAAATCTGAAAAAAAAAAAAAATTCAGGGATGTTGCAGATAAACAAATAAAAATTAGTTCTCAGTAAAACAGAGAGACAATGTGGGTTAATGCAAACCTCAAAGGAGCAAGAAAGGAAAAGGAGTAATGAAAGGCAGTGGTGATTTTATGCCTCTAGATAGCACTGGTGAGATTGATACTAGCAAACTGCCTCCTGTTCTGCATACTTCACACAGCTCATTTTTAAAAATGTCACTGAAAAATTGGAGATGATGTAGAAAAAAAGCTGCAAGTTACTCCAAGCTGAAGAAAATTCAGATGAGAGAGGACTTAAAAATACCAATCTGTTTATCTTATAAAAAAGACCAGACTGACAGGTAGCTTGATTGCAGCATATAAGTACCCTTACAAAGAGCTAAAGATCTCTTTAATCTAGCAGAGAAAGACAGAAACCAATAGATAAGTAATGAAGGCAGGCAAAATTCAAAATAGGAATAAGATAAAAAATTTAACAGAGTAGGTGATTAACAGCTGAACAAACTCCCAAAGGGAATGGTAGGTTGTCCATTACTTGGTGCTCTCAAATCAAAGCAAGGCACTTTTCCAGGAAAGGTACTTATTCTGGAGTCACTGGAAGGAATATAATGTCCTGTAATTTATGTGACATGTTTGACTAGATGATCTAATGGTCTCTTCTGGCCCTAAAATCTGTCATTCAAAGATAAGGCTGTAAAATATTGCCACACAAAATTGGATTTTAACCCTCCTTCTACCACAGAGCATGCCTAGGCAATGCTTGTCAAATCACTTGATTCAAAATATCTAAAACCAGCTGCTGGCAATGTACTACTGATTGGTGTTTGGATCCCTGTTTTACAGCATTGCATACCTATGCTTACTAGTGCAACCAAAATCAGTGAGAACAATGCAGAGAACTTAACAGCATGCCATGGATAACTGAATACAAGGCACTGCTCTGCTTGAACAGTAGGTAAAGTGGAAAGATACCAGCTTCCTGTCCCTGGATTTACTTTTTCTGTGAAACTGGGTAGAACATCCATCTGCAATGCTTCAATTCTGGCCATGATATTCTAGGGTTCAACCTTAGTTTCTCAAAGAAGAGTGCATAGATTGCATGTACATGAACTAAATACAGCTCCATCATAAGCTAATAGAATAGTGACATTCATACTGTTTAAATATCAATGTGTGGTAAGTTCTAAAATGTTTTCTCAGCAACTGATATTGTCTGTTGTGTATGCAGATAAACTCCTGCACAGAAAAGTTCACAGAAAGAATCACCAGGTCTTTCATGTGAATTTAGGGGCAGATAAGGAAATGCATTTACAGATTGTGCCAGTTTTCATCAACTGGTAAAAGGGGAGGTTACATAATTTTGGGACAAACTTAATCTGTTTGCATTCAAATCTTGTATTTACAGTTAAACTGAACTGTGAAAGGAATTGTCTATCCATGAAAATTTTGATTGTCCCCTATGGGTATGTATCCTACCTGTCACATCCTCTGATACATATATGGATTTAAAGTTCATCATTGCAACTCAGCTTAAATGTAGATACCTGTAATATCATAAAATTGCATCCTTTTCAGTCAGCTGTGTTTTCTGAGTCTGCAGGTGGATGAGATCTTTTATGGCTTCACATGAAGACAAATATTAAACTTCCAACAGTGTTCTTTAAAATCGATTCTGAAGTCATGGAAGTGCATCTTTGTCTACCCTGTTGCAAGTGAGTTTTGATACTGTCACTTTGTCTAGCAACCATGTTATTAAGTACCATCCTTATGGGCAAAACAAATAATCCTCCAAAATGCGTATATACTTGTTCATTTTTGCTGAAATATGTGGCATTTATGAAACATTCTGATTGAGACTGGATCTGCTATTCAAATTCAGATCTTCTAAAGATATTCTCTTAGAAAAACAATGGTAGACCGGGACAAAGCACCTAAGGATAGGTAAGGATTGTCCTGTACGCATTTTTCAGAACCATCAAATTATGGCATACACCCATGTACAGGCAACACAAGCTGTTAGCACATGCAGCAGAATTTGAAGGATGATGCTCACAAGTAAGTTAAAGGAGAGAAGACTTCAGCCCTTTTCATGAATAGAATAATAAAACTTTTCACTAATCCTGAATCTGGTCCGCAACCTCAGCATTCAAATGTTATCAGTTATACAATTAAATTTATTTTAAAGTGTACAGGGTTTTATTTAATTTTGTTTTGCAAACATCTATCACTGGTTTTCATAGCTTGAGAGTTTAATCTACGCTTTGTAAAATAGTGTTTGTAGGTTGGAGATTGATAGTAGTAGATTGTAGGTTGTAGATTGTTGGTAATTTTGTAGATAGGCTAAAAATATATCTTTACACATTTTCTACAATCAGCAATATAGTATCTCAAATGTTTCTCAAATCTTGGCAATCTTTAAGAGAAGACTTTGCCCACACTACAGCTGACAACCAATAGTTGTTTTCTCTATTATTTTAGGTGTCTTCTAAAAGGTATTTTAACATCATTTGTTACAATTAATTAAGTCTGTATTTTTACAATGATCATCCCAAGACTCCTGATGCCAATACAGAAAATGTAGTATCAGTGAAGAATTCAGGCACCATGTGAGAGCTTAGAATAGAAATGCATTCACTTACACATTCAATTTCTAGGAAAAAAAATAATCTTGAGATTATATGCATGTATTCAGCTAAGTATTTCTATCATGCGTAGCTCTGAACACATCTAAAATGCCTAAACAATTACGGTTTTGGAAAAGCACAGGATAAACTTAGTTTCAGCTCTCATCTTGATGCCAGAGAAACTTCCCCTTCGCTTCCCTTTACTAATCCCTTCCTCCCATGTGTCTTCTGCCAAACAGTCACATAATATGGTTTCTCAATAAAACTGCTGCAAATTAATAATTCAGTCTCCCTTCCTGGTTTTGGAATATAACAAGTCAAGGTAGTATCAGCTAACCTAAATCTCACTGCAATCTGCTTTCCTCTGTTATAGCTTATTCATTATTCTTTCTAAACCAACCTTTTGTTTCCTATGTTTCACACCACGTGCCTCAAGTAAGAGCTTTAGCTATTAGAGATATAAGCTGCAAGATGACAAGAATGCAATGTTTCAAAACAAAATAAAAATGGCATCATGTAAGAGACTCACATAACCATTTTTCCCTAGCAACAGTGTGCACACCCTCAATGTATGCCTTTAGCGACTGAGCCTGGCAAAGAACATTGGTACATACTGTGTTTTCCATCTTTTTTTAGAACTTTAACACTGAACAACCTAGTTCCCTTTTAGTATCATTCTCCTGCCTCATTCATCTCTAAAATGACATCATGCAGCAGAGTAAGATGTATGAAGCAAAGTGGAAGTCGTAATAAAATAAGTGTCCACAGTTTCCTAGCATTGATAATTTTTATTCTCATGGCAGATGCAGTTCAACAGAAGAAAATGAAATCTCAGAAGAATAAGTGTTTCATTAGGAGCAAAGGTGATATTTCATATTAGGCAGCCACCAAGCACAGACATAGTGGGCTTGCTCAGTTTGCACAACAGAGAGTACAAAAACTCAGTAATAAGCCATAGTGTTCCTTCTTGCCTTTTTAGGTTGTTACAGTCATGATGTGACAAAACACACTCATATGGGAATTAAACACATAATCTTGTTATAAGAAATAACATCTGGTTTGCCTTGTTTTCAGGCCCCAGAGGGTTAATTTGTTTGCTTTTGTTCAGAAATGGAAGAAAGATCTGCATTTGAAAAGGCAGCTGGAAAATGGTCTTCCAGGTAGATACAAAAGTAGCAGCAGTAAGTAATCATTCAAAAAAATCTGTTTCTGAGACCTCAGTATGCCTAGGTATCTCTATCTGCCAAGAAGCATTAACAAACTGCAAATGCACTTGGCTTGAGACCTCCCTCTAGGGAGCACAAATCATCCTATATTTCCTTGCTATATATCAATCGTTATTCCTGAGTTTTTGGCTTGTTACATTGCATGCATCGGCCCATAGCAGTAAAGGCATGCCCCAGGGAGCAGACTGTGCAGTGAAAGATACTAAAAAATCCCCAACTGTTTCTGGAAATGCAAATTCTGTGTCTATTACTAAAGGAAAGATATTCAGTGAAAAGAGAAATCTGAATTGCAACAACATGCCTGCAATTGCTGCAATGGCAATACTGATATTGTACACCAACATTTAGGGAGCTGCTAAGAAGCAGAAGCAGAAAGAACTGTCAAATAATTCCCTGTTTTTAAAATAGTACATGTTGATATTTTAATATCTGAAGACGTACAAAAATAAAGACAAAACTCTGCACCTACTGCACATGCAACAGGTCACCTGATTGCCGTAGCAATCAACACTTCAATGAAGAGGTTAATAAAATCCCAAACCTGAATAAACTATTCAGAGAAAGAAATTCATTCAGCTATGCCTTAATAAGCTTGTAGAACTACTGCAATATTTACGTAATTATGTTGTTTCAGATGGTACAGCAAGTATGCCAGTCGTGGGTAAATGCTCACATGCTCATCTGGCCATTTGCAAGATACAGCAGAATTCTGATTTCTCCTACCTTTTCTTTCCTATGCTTGAGAAGCCATTAGTAAGTTAAATGAAGACTCATATTTTTTGCTGTGTTGGCAGGATGTATCTGTACATTTCTACGTGCTGCTGCAACTGAGGAACACAGAAAATTACCTGAATATGAGTGTGGCTGAGGATTTTATCTTACTTAGAGACAGGGAAGAAACACTGCAGGAAAAGGTCTGCAGATTATCGTGATGATATGAGCCCTTCAAAATGAAACCATTTAGCTGCTCTTAGGCTGGTAATTTTTAGGCTTCCAAATTTAAACTCTTCAGACCTTTTTGATACACCCAAAGCATCTACTGAAAATGCCACACTTCACAATGTCAGAACTGAAAAGCTCCTGACAATTCAAAACTTTGAGATCTGTACTTATAAGAATTGTTGCATTACCTCTGCACAACCTTTCATTTCATGCTTTCAAAAATAACACCGTGAGTGCTGGTTTTGTAGTTTGCAGCTTGAGACAAATGTGCAACACAAAAAAACCCAAGTGTGTAAAAAGCTCAAAAAAAAGCACAAGATGCTTCAAAGCTTACAAAACCCCAAAATGAAAAAATCCCTTCCAAAATGTAAAAAAAAACTCCACTGATCCTTCACAATAAACAGCATTCCTGTGTCCACTGCAATATGCATAGCCAGCAGGCACCTACACCTAAGAGCCTTTATGGCTGGAAGGCCCTCAGACTGCCTAGACTAAAGACTGTATTTTGCAAGTGATTAAACAGGTGGTGAGAAAAGCAAAGAAGAAGAAATAAGCAAATCTAAGCATAAAAACTATCAATTTTGTGAAGCCACTTCCCAGCCCAGTATGCAATCAATGATAAACTCAGACATCATCACTGTCCTCATCCCATTTATCATCATATGTTGTATAGAGCTAAAACTGAAAGAATAGTCCTGCACCTGATGTCTCAGTATGGATGACTGCAAGGTGAACAACACTTACCTTGTCTTTTCACAGTGACAGAGGCAAGGTTCATAGCCTCATACCAAGTTTAGAGTGAAAACCAAAAACTAAAGTTGTTTTATATTATCTTCATCTAATACAAAATGTAGTGAGTCAGTCATGGGATATGCATGTGTATCTTAGAATACCAGGAGTCTTAAGAAAGGTAAGAAGCAAGTGCACATGGACACCGCCTGGCACAGCGCCATACTGATGTGGCCAGTGTGTTTTACAACGGGTTGACCTCTCTATAGTATATCTAGAGACCACTACTGTACTCCTAACAAAGATAGAACTGTAATTGTATAAGTCTAAATTCAGCTATGCCAATAGTCCTATATTGATTTTGTTGTAACATGAGCAAAAAACACAAGCTGCACTGACAGTTTTTGCAATAATAGCAGATTAAAAGAAGGCTATTCCCATAATTACCTGAATGATGTTGTGCTGTCTACTTGTTGTATAATAAACAGTCCCATTAATTGTAAGCCACATGAGAAAGATGGTTGTTTGGTAGGGAACATAAGGAAAAGCACTGTTTGTCAAATGGAAAGTTGAAGAAGTTGACAAAGTACATTCTGTCTTTTTATTTTGAATAATAAAACTCCAGGACCTGTAAATTTTGACAAAATTTCCTTTAAACAAACAAACAAAAAAAAAGTAGAAAATAGAAAAAATGTGACCATATGTTACTCTTTAAGAATGTAGTTTCTTCCCTAATGAGCCTTCTAGCTTCCTCCTTATCAAGAAATCAACAAAACACAAAAATAGTGATATAAAAGATTTCTCAAGCACTGAAAACCAAGACACAAATAAAGCTTTGAGAAAATCTTTGCTTTGTTCTCACTTCATGCGCTTAGTTTTCTATCTCATCAATTCTCTCATCTGCAAATGTTCTTCAGTCAGTTCAGATTCTTTTAGTAAGCCTTTTTTGCACATTCTCCCAGCTATATATTCCATAATGCATATTTCTTATTCTTTCAAAATCCAAACTGCAGCTAGTTCTATCTTGTGGATTATTTACAAATTCAGGAAGAGTTGAAATCTGGCAATTTTCGTGATGCTATAAATATATTCCACATTAAAAAAAAAAAAAAAACAAAAACGATGCTTTTCGGCTTTTCTGGAATATTTGCATTTTCTGAGTTACTCGAAGATACCTGGAATACATATTTGCATAGATTTGAGGCTATCAGGTCCATATGTTCAAAGGCAGATACAATATGAGTTGCAGAGTCATAGACTGGCCTTCAAGTTGTGGATTTAATTCCCAAGCTTTTAGAAAAACTGTAGAAAAAGAAGCTTCTGCCAGATTCAGACACTATGTCCTGCTAGAATCATAGAATCATAGAAAAGTTAGGGTTCAAAAGGACCTTAAGATCATCTAGTTCCAACCCCCCTGCCATGGGCAGGGACACCTCCCACTAAACCATGCCACCCAAGGCTCTGTTTAACCTGGCCCTGAACACCGCCAGGAATGGAGCATTCATAACTTCCCTGGGCAACTCATTCCAGTGCCTCACTGCGCTTACAGTAAAGAATTTCTTCCTCATATTCAATCTAAACATCTATGTTGGCCTATCTTATTGATAGATTTGCATCTTATTTTCCTTGTCATCTTTTGTGATTTCCTGGACAGTTGAGCAGGCTTGCAGAACTAACCACATAGAACCCGCAAATATGCAATGTATGTAAAAATTGAAAAATTAAAATATATATAAAAATTATGACCAGAAGAGCTTACTTAATTCTTTCTTGCTCTGTTGTTCTTCATAGCCTAAAGTAACCATATGTGGAAAGAAACAGAACAACAAAACAACAGTTTTATAGAGAAGGCATGCTTTCTGGAAAATGTATAAATACCTTACACTTCCACAAGAGCTACAATTACGCATTTGGTTATAGGAAAAGAAATCAATCAAGCTGCCATCCAAAGAATTCAGTATGAAAGTAAGGGAAACAGATCAGCAGAATCATGATCAACAATGCCTGTGTAGTGAAATAGTGACATGAAGAGAATGAATAGGTATCCTACTCAGAAATCCTTTAGACTGATTCAGTGAACTTGCCTACAGCTTTTACTTTTGAGAGTCTCCTGTCATTATGCATTGTAACTTTCAGGAAAGTTACTTGATACCTGTTGAATACCCTGGGTAAATTCCACACTTCCATATGGTGGTGAGATATAGTGTTTCATACCTGCTATGATCCTCCCACGGGTGCCTTCTGTGTGGTGATCATTAAATGATTCTCAATATTATAGACATTGTTTGAAAATACTCTAGGATTTTTGGAAATCATCTACATTTACTGAGGTGAGTGACACTGTAGACAATTAGCACACCTCACACACTCATCTACTTCAGAGAACCAAAGTTATAAAGTAAATGTTCTATACCACTATCAGGGAAATGCAGCACCCTCCAAAAAGATGTTTCAATGAAACTAGGGTATATTCTTAAAAGAAGTTTACCAAAACTCTCCCATGTATCCACAGACAATGTCATCCAGAATGCATATTTTGTAGGAGCAGCCCTCTCCTCCACCCTTCCCCATTGCTCCCAATGAAAATGGCCTTGTAGTTGGTGCTTTCTTAGTATTATATATGACAATATGAAATGCATTGATTCATAGAATTCAAGCATCCACTTTGAGCAGAAGACAGCTGCAATTTAAGTACTCGGACAGGTAACTGAAGAAATAGCTAATTTCTGTATAATGTGCCCAAAGCATTTGTTCAAAACTGAGAGGAGGTTTGACTGATTAAATAGCAGAGATAGCAGGATTAGCTATGACCCTTTTACAGAATGCTCCCCTCATGCTAAACCTAGAGTGGTCTCTGATTAGAGAACTGATCTCATCTGTATGTTGGATTCCCAAAGGAGGAAAGGGAGACAAATTTTCTAAGAAAGGAGAGACATTTCAGACTTCATTCTGAATTAGATTTTTTTGTTGTTGTTGATCAGATGCTGTTCCATAGATATTAATACTTCTCTTTCATAAGATCAGTAATTACTATTTGTTACAAGTAAAATTGCAAACGAGATAATGCAAGCATAATAAAATTGAGTGCTTAACCATACGCAATTTGTCTTGATGTATTTGTATTGTACTCATCCTTATATTGGGCATAGAAAAAGAGAATGCAAGTAAGGCTGAATAAATCCAAAACAAGATTTCTAAAAGCCATCTTAACTTAGTGACTCTGCATGAAGAGAATGCATTAAATCCTTTAATTATAGTTTGAATTCAAATTACCCATTTTGAAATGTTCTGGTATTAATTATTTGTGTATAATACTTCAGCAGTTATACAGCGATTGCTTTTTTTTTAGTCACTCAAAGAACATAGTCTTTTAAAGCAGTATGAGCCTGACTATAAGTCTAGCTTGTATTGAGAATAAAACAGGCTTGTGTTCTACTTATCTTTGAACTACCTGGAAAGTTTTAAGCCAATGGGAAATTAGTAGTTTAATCTTGAAGACCTTCCTCAAGCAAAATAAGTAACAAAGAAGGTAAAGATGTTGTTTTATTCCTACATGAAGTTATATTGCAAACATAACAGTCTTATGGTGAAGCTATATTTAGTTTTGTCTGGAATACAAGGTTTTAGAGAATTTTAAGGATTAAAAGTATACAATATTTAATTCCCTATATTTAGACTATGTGAGACATGAGTAAACCCAGAATTCTCTGGGAATTCTTAGGCATTCTTACTTTTACAATTTATGTCAACTACTTTAAAATAGGACATTTTCTTTTTTTTTAAAAAAAAAAACTCTATTTGTTAATATTTATACTTTTGTATAGAATCTGAAATTCACTCTAATATATTTTGTGAGAAAAGGCACAGAAAAACTTTTTGTTGAAGTTCAATCTTAGTTGGACAGTTATTTCTTTCCTGAATGAAGTATACTGCCAAGCTCTAAAATAATGGGCAATCACATATAATAAGCATTTATCATACTGGAACAAGGGCTCACTCTAGTGACGTCATATATATTACTCATAAAACTGGGGTTTGGTACATATTTTTTGTAGAATTAATCCATAAAAATGCAAAATTTATTATAATCATCGTGCATAAAAAACTTCTCATAGTTCTGATTTTCCTGTTTCCAACATGATGACCATATCCAAACTTTGCAACAACTTTCAAGATAAGGATCTTTAATAACAGATAGCTCCATAGCAGTCAGCAAACTCTTTAATGACCTCATCTCAGTCAAGGCAACTATCATGAGATGCTCCAGGATAAAGTTGATTTTCACCACTGGTATGAAAAACCAGTTTCTTTATGATCTGCTAAATGGCAATATAGTCATTCTGTAGGCTATAATTAGAGTAAGTAGGTCTGGGAGATGCAAAAGAGGTTATTGATTAAGCTATAGAGGAAATATACTTCCTATCTAAATATTGTTGTAAATATCTGTAGTTTAGTGATTTAGTGATAGGTAGGTGTAGAGAGCTGTTGTTCCTTCAAACTCTCTTTTCCTGTCTGTGATATGAAGCTGTTCATTTAAGAAGATACAGACTAACAGAGCCAAAGAATGTGTGAATAATGAGTATTTTCACAAAACAATCTAAAACTGGATTAGCATAGAATATATGCTGTGGCTCTCATACTGTGATCATATTTATTTATTTTAATTTTACCATATGGCAGCAACAGAGACATTGCAGAAATCCAGACACCAGAATAGAGCTGTTTCTTCCCATTCTTTAAGCTCAATATAAATTATATTTGCAAAAGCCTAGCAATTGCATTCATGCAAAAAGGTATTAAATTATGCATGGAAAAAAATCAAGACATGCAATAAATAACAAGTCAGTTTTATTACAAAAATTCAGTTCCTATTTATAAGCTGCCAAATATCTTCCAGGAGTAAGAGCTCAGCAAAAAAAGAGGCAGTTCTTTTATGACAGCTGTTTTGCTGCATCCTCAGAGAATTTACCAACCTGAGCCAAGTATTCAGGCAACAAAACCTTAGAGGATCAGCTGCAAATGGCCTTAGCAATCTTGCATTCTGTCATGTGCAAGGACCCCAAAATTTTAAATGTTTCATTAGAAGTTAAAAGCTGAATATCACCAGAAAGATAAATACCTTTAAGGTAAAAGATTGGATGAGATCAGTCCCTGTCTATAAAACCCTGACAAGCTTCAATTAACAAACTTAGATAGTAAAGAAATGTAATCAACCAGAAGTATAAAATAAAGGAAAACTACTGTCAATAAAATTTCCAATTTTTCACCAAAATGGGCTTTGTCCCATTTTACACAATTACAGCTCGGCTTAATATATCTCACTGAATGAACTTGTAAGAATGGCTTACATAATTTTTTTTGTTGTATTGACTGCCCAGCAGATCTCCTATGAAACACAGTTACCCGGACTGGACCAAAACTAGCTGAAAACAAGAAAAAAAGCAATGATAAATGCAGCCTTACCAGGGAATCACATTAAAGAGACTTGGCTGGATGGCAGGCATTGTGCTAACCTAGCTCTACCAGTAGAAGCTCACAGTTCTTGGAAAAACAAAACAGGATAAGAAAGCATTTAGAAATACACTGATCGGCACATGCCTTAGATAAAACAAATTCCTTCAAATTCCTAATTTGATAATAGAAAAGGAAATCGCAGCCAATACTTAATTGTGAATATGTCAGTTGCAGAGAAGAAACCTGAAAGTCTGTAATGTACATTGGGAATGAACCTCCTGGATCATCTAGTGCTGTCCTCTGGCAACACATATCACTTAGCTAGTGTTCTGCATTCTGCATCTTGAAAAAAGTGTAGGTTTTGGTCCACAGTAGAAGGTCTCTTTAGAAAAGCAGCAGCTTCATTTAATCCCTAAAATTAATGCCTGCTCTGTTTGCCTGTTGTTTTTTTCATGTAAGTAGTTGTTCTCTGTAAGGTTAAGTCTTTTTTGTCTTTACATACATGCTCAGATACTGGTAGGATAAATAGAATGAGCTTCTCTAACCCAGCCATCCAGAGAATCCTTATCTTCACCAGCCTAACTTTTATTTATTTGTCTTTTAATATTAGAAACAAGAACTGAACATGAAATCAAGAAAAACCTCTCTCCCAAGCCCTGAACAACAGCATTAATAAGCTAGCACTTTTCTGTTTCCCAGGAATACTTCTTCTATCACCCTAGGATCATACTTGCCTTTTTCAAGGCTACCTCCTTCCAACAGCTCAGTTATTCTGTGATCAACCAGAATATCCAGCTGCTTACTCACATCCTTTTTTTCTTTTTTTTTATAATCCCTCAGCTGATGAAAGCCTATTATATAGCAAAAGCTTCTGTTACAAACCCCCAGCACAGGCATCAACAAAAGGCCTGAGGCACTGTGAGGTTCAGCACTGGAAATACTAATGGATATTTACATCAGGGACTGGAATACATGAAGCTAACTTCAGTAAACAAAAATTCTTACAGTTAGAACAGTGATAAATGAGACTGCTTCAAGAATGCAAACAGCCAACACGCTGAGCACTGGGACCCCAAAGAAATCCAAGAAATCCAAGAGGAAATATGAAAGATTAATGTACACATGAAATCTTATTTTGTGCATGGGGTTATGTATGTATCCAGAGGCTGCAATTCAAAGTCCTGAGAAATAGAGATGAAACAAAAATTTACTTACCGCACTTTGTCAAGTGCATTTACATGGAATTTGAGGCCAAAGGAATTCTTCACATTTGTCTTCAAAGGAGAACTGTGAAGATCCCCATGTCAGGAATGTCGTGAACGACTCATCACAATACCTGACTTTTAATACAGTAAACAGCCATGATAGAATAGGGAAGGTTCTTGCATAAGCAAACAAAAAAATATTTCAAAAACCAAGAAGCAGAAAAACAATTCTTGAAATGGAGAGGCAGGTGAATGTGGCTGTTCAACCTATTTGTACATGTTCTGAAAAAATGCATGAGCAATGGGGTAGGAAAATTTACTTTCAGTCCTGTTTTTCAGTCAAAAGGATGACAACTGATTGAGGTGAGTTGTGTTTAACATAACCAAGTAATTTTCAAAAATGGCAAATAAGATTCAAGGTGACTAAATGTGAAACTAGGCGAGGGGTGGATGTGTGGGGGGAGACTTTGACATGTGATATCAGGATTGTTCTCAATTGTCCATTAACCCAAAGACCTTACTCCTGAGTAGTATGGTAAGCAGTTTGGCAGTCAGCGGAGATAAATTAAGAGAACAAACATACAAATAAAAGGTCAAGAAAAGATTAGCAAATAAAAAAGACAACATAATTGCTTTGCTACATAAATCCATGCTGCATATGAACCATGAATACTACCTGCAGTTCTGGTCTCTTTATCTCAGATAGGAATGGTAGAACTGGAAGTTATTCGAATCTCCTTTAGCTGAAAGTATAAAACAGTTTCCTTTTAAATAACAGTTGAGCAGGCTAGGACTTTTTTAGGAAAAATAGAGGACTTGGAGGGAATATGACAAAAACCCCCAAGATCCTGAGTGGTAAAGAAAGGATGGATAGACACTGACAACAACCCAATTTGAGGTATCTGAATTTTAGCATAAGAAGCTGGTTTTCTTCTGTTTACAGTGTTTCATTCCTGAAGCAGGCAGGAGTCCAAACAGATGATACGCCTGTGTTTCTATCAGATGACTAGCACCTTCATGTCAATAAATGTCTTCAGCCATAGCAAGCATAACATTTTATCCTTAATCTTCTGAAAGTGCCGCAGGGTACAACACAGTAGAGTGGTACAGACAGTGAGGCCCACATGGTGTTCCGAAGGGTTTAGGGCTCATTTAAGCAGATAACAGCCTCTTGCCCTTAAAATACTCACTTTGTCACCCTTCAAAAATGACTAAGGCATAATCAAGCTATTTTGTTGGGATACATTACAGTAGTTAGAAAACCTGTACATATATGTAGGCAGAAGCTGACTGGCAGTCCAGCACATTTAATGTACAGAAAGAAAACTACTAGGAGAATAGTCTTTATGCAAACACAGTACATTTGTATCAGACTAACTAAATAAATTAAAAATTGAATGTGTTGTTGATTGTTTTCCCAAGTAACGATGCCTTCATTTCCACAAAACACCTTGCACAGTCCAGCTCCACAAAAAACTAAAACTCACACTCAAATGACAGCTTTAAAACAACATAAACAAAAAAAGATATTATTCTAAGTAAAAATACAGTAAACTGATCAAGGAAGCATATGGAGGATAAACAAAAACTATAGTGCTTCCAGTGGCTGTTTGAGCAAATTTTAAACACTAAAATACTTTAGCTGTTTTTCTCACAGTGGGGGACAAAGACCTTGCACTATATAAATAATAGTGACTGAGCTCTACATTCGAAGGAACAATCCAGTAAAGGCTTACTCACATGCTGACATAAATAGTGTATTTTTAAGAGGTATATGGTGTGGTGTTTCCATCAGTAAGGAAGGAACGAGACTTAAATACAGACACATCCTACTTCACAAAAGGCTTTTTAAACCCACTGAAGAGGTTTAAAACCAGTCTGCTGCTCCACTGCCAGCCAAAGTAAAACAGGTCAAGCACTGATTCAAAGAATACTCCAGGAACAAACTTGCCAACAAAGTTTTAAGTTGACAAGCAGATATTCTTTATTGCTGTGCCAGGAGACACGGGGGATAGCTCGACATAACGTATTGCTACACAAGCTGTCCTTATATAGCCGCTGGGTGTACATACATATGAGGCTACATATGGATTGCATTATTTCCCAGAAATTTCCCTGCATGCATACAAAAATATGGTGGTGGCCTCTGAGGGTCATTTACTTCTTCCAACAATCTTCATCACTACTGGCAGCCTTTGAAGCACACAGTAGATGCTTATACCATCTTAATTGGTTCGTCAACGCCATAGACATAACAATCATCCTGTCCTTCCATTTATCAGTTAGTTTAATTGCAGCCCAGCCTGGACACCTGCCATTCCAGATACTCCTTATCCTTACGTCCTGTTCTTCTAGCCTGTTTTTCTTACACTCCTTTTGTACTAAGGTCGGTCATAAAGGCCTAAAACTACATCAACTACAATGGTTTATCTTATGCAAGAATTCTCAGTATGTTCTCTAGCTGTACTCCATTTTTTTTCTGAGGATCATGCACCTCAGTAATTTTCCATTGCTACTGTTACAAAGCCATCAAACTTAACATTACTTAAAACTGATTCTAAAGGTTTATATATTTCATTTTGTGATTTTTGTGTCCCCCTTTTCTCAGCACTATGTGTTCACAATTGCACAAACCAAGAAAAAAAAGATACTCCATTCTGAATAAGATGTGCTTCTAGGAAGAAATTACAGAAATGAGCCTCCCAGTCCAGCAATTAGATGTTGCTTCACAACTTTTTCATGAGATCATTAGGCTAATGCTTGCATGCATTAAACCTGTGGGAAGCTAACACCTGATAACAAAACCAAGTTAGAAGGAATACATAAATTCTGAATGAGCCTCAGTAATCCAAAAATTACTATCTTGAGAGAATAAAACCCATTACTGGTTCTCAAAGATTACTCCTCCAAAAAATAATCTCCCCAGACTCACTGTCTGGGGATATATGTATCCAACCCAGATGAGCTGAACCACAGAAATAAGTAAATTTAAGGTTAACCTGGTAGAATAAGCACTGGAGAGTGAAAAAAGGAGTGGATGCTAACAATGTTTTCTGTAAAAGTAGGCACCAAAACTTGTGAGAGTTAAAGCCAGCTTTCCTTCCTGCTTCTTCCTTGTTTATGTGGGAAAATGAGAAAAAGCAGCAAGACAAGTACTTGTGTCGTCTTTTCAGTTGCACAAGGTGAGATAAATACACACTGGGAAAGAGAAGGAAGAGTATATATACAAAATAAACTATAAGAACACACAGATGATATACTGGGGAAAAACTAGGCAAAGGAAAAAGGTGCCTTTCTTAAAAAGGATTTAGAAAAGAGAAAGTGAAAAGAAGAAAATGGAAGTTAGAAAGATGACCTAGGCAAAAGGTACTATGAATGTTAAAAGAAGGTTGCATTTGTGAGAGTAATGAAGGGAGGAAAAAATGAGGGAAAGTGAAGGAGTGAAGGAAAAGAAAGTGAACAAACAAAAAATAGGGCAAACTATAAAGACAAGGATAAATAAAGCTACTTTAAAGAGCAGCATTGTGGCTTAAGTTCTATAATAACCAAAAATATTTATCTCTATTAGCTCAGACATTAGAGGTTCATTCTTTAATTGCTGAAAGGTTTGAAATTAGATGATCTTTAAAGTCCTTTCCAGCAGAAACTATTTTAATATTCTATGGTTTTATTAAATGCTGAAGCTTTCATCTGCGGATAACTGTTATCTGAATTTGTGGGGTTTGCACCTAATTTGGACAGAAAATATGCATACCTGTAGGAAAAAAATAATGCAAGAATAAGAAACTACTTGAAACAATTAAAAAGAAAAAAAAAAAAGATTGGGAATTTTCAGCAATTATTGAAAAAAAAAAAAAAAAAGAAGAGAGGGAAAACCTAGTGAAACCCTGTAGTTCAGAAAGGCAATCTGTTTTAAATTGCTTATGCTTGGACTTTTGTATTTTAAAAATATCAGACACTTCTCTGCTATTTTATCTTTTGCTCTTTCTCCTGCAGCAGGAGCATCATCTATTTTTTTCCTAATGGACAAAACCACCAGTGGTCTCAAGCAACATGCAGACACAACATGCAGGTCTGGCAATTCTTTTAAGGCTTTAAAAATTTCAGATCCTTCTAGGAAGTTTGGCTGCCGGTTTGGACAATGCCAGTAACATGAGGTTTAAGCAATGCAGTTAGAAGTGACGAGTGCTCAAACACACTGAATTGTAAGAAAAAGATTCTGGACAGCATTGAGGCGACACTGTGACCATAGAACTGGAACAGACTGTGCAACTAGGTAATAGGTTGTAACTGTGAAATTTTGTTACTTATGCTGCTATGTTACTATTCTATTGTCCCTTCCCAAGAGGTCAACATGGTCTCAGGAAGAATGTCTAAAGTAAACAATCAAAGAATAGGCATTCTTTCAAGAGAAATGCAATTATCTTGACAAGAAAATGAGGAAAAAAAAAACCAAAAAACAATGTAGGCGAAAGGTAATTCGGGCAGGGGGAGATCAGGACCTCCAACTCAATACCAACCACACAAATTACATCCCAGACTCAATTTAGAACAATAGAAAAAGCTTGTGCACATGTATAGAAATTAGCATACGTCATGTGTTTGTTTTGACAAATCAAAACTGGATTGTAAAATGGAATGTATGAATATATAATAATTTCAGATACAAATATCTGAGCATTTTGAACCCTTGTTATGCATGTTTGGAGGAGAGATCCCCCGTGCATCCAGCGCTGTAATAAAGAATGCCTCCATTCTAACACTACATTGGTGTTATGAGGCTTTCTTGATAAAGATCTTCAGTAACAACACAAACACAACCACTGTCAAACATGACAATAAATCACTCATCACAGGAAAAGAGCAAGAATGTTTCATGCAAACAGATGCTTCTGTGATAGATACGCAGCCCTGATTTTTGCCAAGAAATACAGTGAATAAGAAACAAAATAAAGTTTGTTGTCACCAAGGAAGAGAATGCATAACCTGCATCTATGTATGAAGCAGTAAGACTATCTATTGCACACACATTTATGAATAGCAGCTCTCTACAAATACTGGCAGGATTAATGCTGTATTTGGAATGACAGATCTGCTTCTTTTGGGGTTTTTGGAAATTTTTTTGTTTTGGTTTTGTGTTTTGGTTTTTTGGGTTGTTTTGTTTTTTTTTTTTTTCATTTTTCCACAGCTTGTGCAAGAAGAATTTTATTTAAAATGTGAAATCAGTTTTTGCTTTTATTCACTCAGTTTTAAAAAGGCACTTTAAAGAATATGCCTTTTAAAGAACACAGCAATAAATAAGATGCAAAAAATATATCTACATCAGGAAACAAGAAAAAAATCTTTTAAATTATTCAATACTGTCTCCTTTGATGCATGTATAGCTTCAATTGTTGTGGGAATAATTCAGCAATTTCTCTCCTCTTATCCTGTTACTTTAACTCATGCTCATATACACGGTTGCTGGATAGTAGCTTAAGAAATTATCCAAAGCAGAAAGCAAGCCTGTAATTTTCAAGCTAAATCCACAAAGACATGTGTCTACAGTTACCAAAAAAAAAAAAAAAAAAAAAAAAAATTGTTAAATAATGAAGAAAGTTTACTACTGAGATACCAAATAAGACATGGGTACTTTAAGTCTTTGTGGCTTTGGCTTTAAATGATTAGTACCTTTGGTTATCTCAGGCATGAAGAGGCTGAAAAAGCCGTATATTTTGTCCCAGAGAAGAATCTGAGTTCGATCTTATCAGCTACCCAATAGGGTGTTGCAAAGCCAGACTCTGCTCAGAGGTGCGCAGACAGGATGTAATGTCAAGCAGGGTAAAAGTCTTCCACAGAGAGAACAGGTGAGTGCAGGCACACATCGCTCAGATAGGTTATGGAACTTTAATTCTTGGATGGTTTTCAGAATTCTATTGGAAAAGACCTTGGAGAACACATACTAACTTAGAAGGTATCCCTGCTTTACATTGATCAGGTAGGACCTACAAGTGTCTCTTCCAAATGAAATCATTTTATGATCCAAGGTGAGGATCACAGAGGACATTTGGGGGTTTTCCATGTTCGTACAGAGCCTGACTATGAACTCTCCGGGCTATTAACTTTGAATCTAGATGGATAAGCATTACTAAAAGAATGAAAAGAGTTTACTCACAATTCTACTTTTTTGTCAGTCCTAGATTATCAATGTGCCCAGACTCTAATCAATAGAAAACGAATGAATCATTTGATTATTCAAATTCAGTTTAAATCAGTGGCAATCCACAGATTCGATGTATGAGAAGGTTGTTTAGCAGCCTGAATAGAAATGAATCAGCCACACAACACATGCCCATGTTACATAAATATACTTTCCTTGGTAGATTTAACACTGGTGCCTAAATCTCAATGAACATACAATGTTCTTACTGAGAGATTGTAATTTCAACCCTTTGTTTAGTTGAACCAGGAGGACAGCCAAACCTTTCCTGCATTTTGTGGTGTGTTTTCAGAGAATAAGAGAATGTGCCAGCCTCTGAGAATATTGAGCTATTCCCAGGCAGTACATTCATATTTTAAACATCTGTGTAAGAGTTTTTACAAGCTGATATCCATGCTAAGCTCTGAAAATCAAAGAAAATTTAATTTGAAGAGTAGAGTCCCTTTTGATACATGCCTAGTAAACTATCAACCCAGATAGCCCCATTTATTCAGCAAGGAAAATTCTATAATGAAAAAAAAAGATATCTGTTATAGCAAAGATGGGGATGGCAAGAAAATATTTATTTTTTATTAATACTAATGATTAAAGGAATGTGGGTTTTTTGCAGAAGTTTTAAGGATGAAACTAAACTACTTAATTCACATTTTCTTAAAAAAATAGGTATAAGTAGTCTTCTCAGTTAAACAGACACATATTCAGAATAACCCTATTCAGTGGTTGACTCCATTCTGACAGACGATTTAATCAAGTGTTAACTTGGTGTAAGAACAAAAACTGACCTCTTGTTGAAACTAGTTATTTGTAATCCAAACTTGATTTGCAAATCTGTTAGAAATATAAATGACACCCACAAATAAATGAATTGCTTAATGACTCCATTCTAACATGGCTGTGTTTCTCTCTAAAAGGCTGGGTGATGCTGTTTGTAAAACTTGCCAGTCTTCTAACTACTGCAGACTTTAAAATTTAATTTGAAAAATGAATGCTGAACTTCAACCTGCTCCTACTATTCAATTATTTTAGTTATCAAGATTTACTTTATATTTTTGTTATTTATTGGTCTACAATAAGATTTTGCTGGAAGCAGTGATAATTACAGCAAATGAACACGATATGCCTGAGCAAAATACTTCAAATTTGTAGAATGTTTAAAATTGTTCATGTCAGGAGCATTAGACCAATTTAAAATATATAGCTATGTTAATTCAATGCAAAAAAGACAGATTTTGCAACTTTATAACTGATTCTACTCCTGATGCAGCCAAGAGGATTAGACCTGTAGTGTGGTAAGTGGTGTTAAATAATTTGTTAGTAACTAGATTTTAAGGTAGCTTTTCTCGCTACCTTGTTGAATATAAAAGTTTATTGAATAAAAAGAAGGAACAATTTGCTGTAGAGAATTTCTGTCAAACACAGCTTTACTTCTGATCTGAAAGAGATTCTAATGCAGCTGGTCTTTAGGTGATTCTAGGAATGGCCTTTCTAAACTAAAACTCACAGGCTTACAACATGAGTCTGCTCTCTAATCTTTCATCACCATGTCAGACCCAAGGGTGGTTTGTAAGCAACTGCAAAAAATCTGCAGAATTCAGGTTTTATATTGAGGCATTTTAACTTCTGATTTCTTAAAAACAGACCAAGAGGTTCAGACAATTTACCTCATTTTAACTGCTATTTGTTGCAGTGATATTTCCGTCACAAGGACTAGTGTTTCAGCTAGTGACTGCTTGCTTAACTTGGGACATGAGGAAATGGAATGAAGCTGTATCAGGAGCAGTTCAGATAGGACATTAGGGAAAGGCTCTTCACTGAGATTGTGGTCTGTCACTGGAACAGGCTTTTAAGGGAAGTAGTCACAGCATCAAACTTGTCAGCATCTGAACAGCCTCTTACTCATACAATTTAGTTTTAAGAAGTCCTGCATGGGGAAGCAAGTTGGACTCGATGATCCTCATAGGTCCCTTTCAACCTGAGATATTTTGTGATCCTGTCATATAAGGTCAAGGCATATAACTACATTTTAAAGAAAGCATGTCAAATGAGGTATGCAAGCTAAGAGCTGTGGGTAATAAAATGTTAAGATGTTTAACTTCAGGGTGTCTTTGTATAGTTATAACTTAAGCACACCTTCATGGGGAAATATGAAACGTTTAAATTATTTGATTACATGGAAAAAACCAAACCCAAACCAAAATACGCTTTGATAAATTCTGTGGATTTTCTATGACTGCAATTGAGAACAGGAGAATATGGACAGGTTCAAGTGGCGGTTAATTTATCATTCTCTTACTAGCAAAGAAATTCAAGACGGATAACTGCTAGTGTGATGCAGCATGTATAAATCTAACTGAACCTGCAGTGTTACCAGTCTGGTAATCAACATCATTTTGCATAGAAAGTAAGCATTCTTGCTACAGAAACAGCAGACAAAATAAAATCCTAGACTGCCAATTTCATGGTACTTTTAGGTTAGAAATTTACAGTATTGTAGTACTGCTGAAGTGGAAATGCTAAAATTCTTAAACACACTTCAGGTTTTAATTACTGTCTGGATTCAGTCAGTACCAAATATCAATCAACACTATGAAAATATTCTAAGGTACATCTCCTATCAGAATAATAATTGGATACATTTATCAAATCAAGCATTTTGTACAGAGGTCACATTTTTAAATTTCATTCCACCTTTGGAGAAGTCATCATTTCCAGTGGCATAGTGGCATCCACCTTTTAACTATGTGGATTCTCTCTCGAGCCTACAGAACCAACTGAAAGAGAATTAACTTTTTAAATGCAACCAGGGTACATCAAATCAGTCACCTTTCAATGAATTTCAGTGAGTTTCAGTGAGTATACCAGCTATTAAATCAAAGTTATCACCTCATAAATTATACTAGGATCAAGTCAATGTCAGATACATTTCATGATTGAGTAGTTATTTCCCCCAATAAATTAAAAATCTGATATTCTACAGCTGCTAAAAAAGCAGTTATATTCAGACTGACCTGGCATAACTTGCTGGGAGAAATCCTGATATGGTAGGTCTTTAGGTAGGTATTATGATTTCGATTAGGGGAATGACAGCAAAAGCACTTAATTTTTCATATGTCCAATCTAATACTAATTCTAACATGGTCATCATGATTTACAGAGCAAGTTAGAAAACAATACGTATTGCTCTCATATCCCAAAGTCCTTTTCTTCTACAAGTTTTGCTGTAAAATAATTATATTAGCAGAAATGTACTTACTGAGTCTTAAAAAATATATTTGATGCTAGAAATATTAAATATGATATAATTGTTCAGTCACACATATGCAATCTCATATAACAAGACTGCCATAACAGTCTTTGTAACAACTTTGTAACACTTCAAATTTTTGTCACTATATTTTCCAAATTTAAAATATATATAATTTGATTGATAACTATACAGTTCTTAATATGTATACATTTAAAGTTGAGTTAGCATGATTTTTCAATTAATTGAAAGAATTTGAAAAGGTCAGAATATTCCAATATCGATCTTATTGAGAGAGCGTTAAACTTCACTTTGAAATTTTGTATTTTTTAACCTTTTTTACATTACATTGTCATCCACTACATGAAAGTTAATTTTCTCACTCCAATCTCTTTTATAAAACAACTGTTTCGAAATTAAATGTTTTGTTTCAATTCAGAATGAAAACTGATGTTAAAAATGCACCATAATTTGAGAAATAAAGCTGCTTCTTCCTATGCAACTACTCAACAGAAATCAGTTTGAAGTAGCATTTGCAGCACCTTGATCATCTCTGGTTTTGGAATAAATAACACACACTCATTTATATTTTAATTACCACAAAGCTTTTTTCTGTAATACTTAGGTCAGTTCTTAGAAAACAGTTCCCTCAGAAACTAGAATTGCAGTATTATTCCATTCCCCAAAATGTCAGAAACAACAGAGTAGAAATCAATTATTTCCAACAGCAGTATTAAAATGTACTTTCAAAGAAAAGAAAGCAAAATTCCAAAATGAATATTCAGCTAAGAAAGAACTGATATGATAAAAAAAATATGCAAGATCGATCAATAGAATTTTTTCTTTCTTTTTTTTTTTTTTTCTTTTTTTTTTTTAATAAAAATTAATAGTGCCGGATGGAATGAAGAAAACAGCAGTATGCATGCATTTTGGACAGATATATGAGGAAGGGATGAATTTCAGGTAGAATAAGCCACTATTTTAACCATCATTTACAATGAACTTAATTATGAAGTTGCTGAGAACTCTTTAGGCAATTCTCTCCCCCCGAATATGGATTTGGTGTCTGTGATAGTCAGAAAAGAACAATACTTTATGTGGATAATTTCCTTCCAAACATTCATACAGATAATTTTGAAAGGGAAAGCACACAGCAAGAAAGGGGACATTAAGAAAGTAATTTCACAAACCATATAGCGATGTAATCCCACGTATTTCAAGGCCACTAATCCTACAAGATGAGGGTAGTTCCTTAAGTTGGGAATTTTACATCCTATTTTGAACTAACAGCATATATTTCTATTTAAATCCTATATAAGTACAGAAGAAATGGTATTCAAGCTTGCAGGTTAAAAAGCCCACTGAGCCAGCATATGTGATTTCCAGGAGATAAACCCAGCGAAGTGTATAGCTCTCTTTATGTCTGTTAAGACCACCTTTCAGACCTTTGCCAGAGGTTTTTCTGTATGAGCAGGGTAGGTTATGTGAAAAGTGCTGTAACAAAGTTCTAAACTAACCCTGAAAAGTATTATCTATATTATATGATCATATATAGAACATATTTTACATATTAAATTCATATTATTTGCATTATCGTATATAATTATTATATACTCACCGTATGTTATACATGTACACTCCATACTTTTAAAAAATATTTCAGCACAAAAAGGTAGTATCTCAAAGTAAGACATGAAAACTCATGATTCCATTACATGTTGCATAATGTCTAGTATCAGAAGAAAAATATTGCTCCTTAGAAAATACTTCTGAATAATGATTCCACAATATCTGGATAACAATAACAATCTTTTATAACAACAAAAAAATTTGTGAAACATCCTTTGATTTTTGTAAAATCAGCAACGAAGAAATGTTAGGTCTCAAATCTCTGAAGCGGTAGTAGGCTGGTAATTTCAAAGAGCTAAGTGCTTTTCAAAGGACAGATTTACTGAAGCCAATCTCATTTCCAAGCAAAACAGATCATATGATTCATAATACACAATTTATTTGACAAGTATTCACGGTTTTTTGCAAATTGGCCACTAACAAATGGCAATGTCCTCAGACATTCATTACTCAAAATTATTGGTGAACACAGCAGCTAATAATTCCTGGTTATCATCTAGTTTATGTTGTTTTGCTCATAAATATAGCAGACATGATATTGTCTGTTTCCTAACAGAAACAGACAAAAAAAAAATCATAATCATTACCTGTGTGAACTTCAATTTATGCATCTGAATGTTACACACAACAGAAGAGCAGAAATTGAGTAGACTGATATTAATTTTATTGCAATATTTAAGTACTTTTTTCTGTTTTCATTGAATATTTGTGCTAGTGAAGATGTGGTGCTTTAGAAAAATACAGGAAAAAAACCCTAACAAACTAACAAAAAGTGGACTTGTGCATCCAGGAAGACAACTGAAGATTAATATTCGTTAAATATTGATCAGCTGTTTTGCAGCATGCACCACATTCAATACGCAAAGCTGGAAACAGAATGACCATTCTCAAATTGGGAATCATTATCTGAGAAAGTGCAGCGCGTGCTTCAAATAATAAATATCTACATACATACATATTTTCCCCCACACAGGTAAACCAACATTAATGTAAATTATTACAGAGGTGTATCATATGTTGAAAATTTAAAGTTTGATGAGTATAGGAAAATTATGCCCACATTTCTCTCAAGCACCTAAGGAAAAAATGAAAATATTGTCATTTATTAAGGGAGGAACAGAATGTTGCAAAGAACTTTTATTTACCACTGATTCATTGTTTGTGTTTTATTTAATCACACACAAAACCAAGTTTTATTCTTTGTGATGTAATACAATCCACAACTTTTCTGAGACTAGTTTTTCAGCACCATCCTTTGCATTATATTTTTCTAAAATTTCTGTCCAAATTACTATAACTCTTTAATCTACATAAGTGATTCTATCTAGAAGGTAGCTGGGATTTTTATTAAAGCACCATATGAGGTCCTTGGTAACGCTTGCTCTTTCTCAAAACTGGATGTAGAAACAAAAAAAACAGGCGCAGAATTTTCTGTTAAAATGTATATGCTCTCATCCTTGCAGCCTCTCAATGTTAATTGATATTTCAAGATTACTGCTTCTTTTTAAAAACTTAAAATGAAAACTTTTGATTAATCTAGCCTTTAGACTCCTTTCAATATGGAAACAAATACTGACCTATCAGGACTTCATATGCATCAGACATTGAAAGTTTCAGTCAGGTTATATTGAAAAGATCCGCAGCACAAGGACAGACACAGTGCTACTAATATGAGAAAGCACGTGAATAACTATAAGCAAATCTAAGGTTAAAGTGATTAAATAAACCCTTTTAAGTGATATGTTAAATAACTCTAAACAAACCTCATAAAGAGGTAGATACAATGAAGAGCATGAAAGTGAGCTCGAGTTCATTTCAAATGCCTGTTTGCTGGCCAATTTCTTCATTCATGTATTTTTTATGTTCATATATCACACGTTTAGAATCACAGAACAGTTTGCGTCGGAAGTGACCTCTAGGGTCATCTAGTCCAACCTCCTACAATGAGCAGTGATGTCTTCAACTAGAAGAGGTTGCTCAGAATCACATCCAGCCTGGCCTTGAATGATTCCAGGGATGGTGCATCCATCACGTCTCTGAGCAACCAGTGCCAGTATTTTGCCGCCCTAATTGTAAACAATTTTTAACTCACGTCTAGCCTGAATTTCCCCTCTTTTAGTTTAAAACCATTTCCCCTCATCATATTACATCAGGCTAAGAAGTCTCTCCTGTCTTTCTTATAGACCAATTTTAAGAACTGAAAGGCTTCAGTGAGGTCTCCCCAGAGTCTTCTCTTCTCCAGGCTGAACACCCCCAACTCTCTCAGGCTTTCCTCATACGAGAGGTGCTCCATCCCTCTGATTATTTTTGTGGCCTCCTCTGGAATCCTTCCAACAGGTCCATGCCTTTCTTGTGCTGAGGGCTCTAGAGCTGAAGGATCCTTTCTGTTTCTCATCATAAAAAATACAAACTAACCTTATTAGGGTTTTGTATACTTTGGAATAATTTGAAAAGTGTTTCTTTTTATAATTCAGAACCTCTGAGTGCCTCAAAATAATTAACTATACCTGTTATTGAATTCCAGTATTTTATTTTTTTTGTGCCAAAACAAGGACCATGTTTTAGGTACCGAGTAATAGCATGTTAATTTTCATCTTTTCATGCAAATATTACTGGATTCTAGAGACACAGCAAATAAACCCTATTTGTAATTACGTGAGTTTTGACAAGCTTGAAGAAATTGAAAGTTTCTAAGCTGGTTGGCTCCTGACAGTCAAAAACCTCGAAAATTTTAAAACTAGACAGTGGTTTTGGGTGTAATAATAAATGGAGGTGTTCAGCATTTATTCTGCCAGAAACAAGTGCACGCAAACTGAACTGCTGACCGGAGTCAGGAACTTTGTGAAGTATCTTCATTGAAAATTAACTGTTGTGACTGCAGAACTCTCATCCATGCTCTAAACTATCATTTGGAGAAATTTTGTGCTTTAACAGCTTTGTCATTCTGTGGAACAGCACACGCTGTATGAATATTTTTGCAACAGTAAATAACTAGCATATACGACTGTCCTCATCACATACAGAAGTTTGCTGACGAAAGATTTGTATGGGATGAGACTATATTCCCTTTCCTTCCTCAACCCATTAAATCACTAGAACAAGCATATTTGATGCTTTTGACCTCTAAGCACAGTAAGATAAACATAGACTAAGATTACCGGTATTTACTCCATTCATAACTGTCATGGGTTCAGCAGTAGCAGTCATTTTTCCCCTTCTTGGTAGCTAGTGCAGCACTGTGTTTTTGACTTGTGGCCTGAGAACAGTGCTGATAACACCAATGTTTTAGT
>JAOEHY010019065.1:0-11903 GCA_025447955.1 Psilopsiagon aurifrons
CACCAACAAAGATGTTGAACAAGACCGGTCCCAACACCGATCCCTGAGGGACACCACTCATTACTGGTTTCCAGCTGTACATTGAGCCATCGACCACAACTCTTTGTGTGCAGCCATCCAGCCAGTTCTTTATCCTGTATTTAATTTTTTATCATGATTGTAATAACAATAATAATAATTCCATCTTTTCTTACTTTCTAGAGGCAAGAAAATATCCTTATTTCTTTCCTGAAGTCTTGTGCAAATACCACATTTTTTGTGGGAAAAAGCTATAATTAAGACTAGTACACTTTCGTTCCCAGTTATGCAGTTCTATAAAATGAGTTACTGAACAATATTCCAAAATTTCCACAGGAATCACCTTCAGTAATTAATTTTTAAATGTGGCTTAATGAGATTAGGATTTTTTAAACGTGGAAAGAACTCAAGAAAATTCCAGTATCTTTTTCTACAAACATCAGTGTGATTTGACAGCCTATAATACACCTTAGAATAGCAATCCAGGTGGTTCTCAGCCAGAGGGTACTTGTTCATACCATAGTGTATGCTATGAATGTGGACCTTGGAATACTTACGCTTCATTTTCTTCTGATATTTCACATTACCGTATATTGGCTGCTGCAAGAGTTCATTAAACAGATAAAAGGAAGCTGGTTATCTTACAAGTAATCCTTACAATGACTGATCATCACTCTGGAACAATGAGAGAAATAAAATTTTAGTAGAAAGTGAATCAGTCAGAACCAGCCACTAAAAGAAACACAGTTTGCTTAAACCATGCAATATTACTTGGTTAAACCCAGTATGTCTACCAGTGATCCAGAACTAAAAATAAGAACTTTTATCTTAAAAAGTAAAGCGTAATTGTGTACTCTTAGAGGCTGGCAAGAACATCGCTAATCACTTTTGCTTCTGTAGCAACAACTTCTGTTCTTGGCTTTTTTTTTTTTTTTTTTTTAACCTATGCTGAATTGGCATCTTTAATCACTGTGTCAGTCATTTGCTATCGTTTCTACAAATGCTGTATTTGTAAAGTTAAAGGAGTACAGAAGGTCCAGCAGGCACTGTCCCATCAGCCCTGTCATGAGTTCCTGAAGCTCTCTGAATGGAGCCCCAAAACTGCTGTAGGCTGTTCCTGAATTTCCTTCTGAACTTCTGACTGCCTGCTCCTTATTTTATACCTCCATTCGGCTTCATTCGGCTTCCTGCTCCTTCACTTCTGGTTTTTTTTTTTTGTAACCTACCTGACACCCCCTGAATCCAAAACCACATTTCCTTTTAAATGTCACTTCCTTGCTCTTCATCTCTTTAATCCTCAAAATGTTAATAGTGTTCTGTTTGAAGATGCTTTATAGAAATTCAATGGAAAATTTCTCAGTTTAAATTTAAGTTGGGAAACTGATGGTTTTCCTTACCCTTCTTAATCCCGTGGCTTCATAAGGTTGATTGAGGGTGTTTAAATGGTCTTTTGGCCCATGCTCTTCCCCCAAAACATTTCTAGAATCTTTCAAATCAGCTGCTTGCATGCATGGTAAAACAATAAAATGTTTCACCTCGAATTTGTAGCAGTTAGCTGCCCCATAAACAACAGGCATTGTTTTTGTCAACAATAAATTAAACTTAACAAAACTTTCATAGCCTTCCTACGAGGTTCAAGACTGGAAATAATGTGCACTTGTGATAGTCACTATCTTAAAAGAGTGCTAAAAATCTTATCTGATCTTTTTTGTTCCTTGAAATAAAAAGACCAACAGAAAGACCAAAAGAAAAAAATGGCAAAGACAGGATTTTAAAGGCTTTTCTCTCTATTGAAAGGAAATGAGCCAAAGATAATAACTTCCCTATTGCTGCTTAATAAGGCATGGCAAATTGTAATAATAATAATGAAGAATTATTGAGAAATTATGAAGAAATAAAAGAAAAAGCCAGAATTAAGGTTTCCCAAGGAACTTGTATTTTTCTGATTTAATACATTATGATATTACAATTAAAAAAGATCCTTTTGAGTATTAATCAAGCACACAGTAAATTGATTAATAATTGAGGAACTGACAATGTCCAATATCAAATTACTTCTAAAAGGGCCTTTGCCAGTTTGATATGAACTCAGGTTCAACATTTTCATCATAGACTTGAAAGTAACCATAAAACCATAATTCAAAGTCTTGCAGGTGTTTTATAAGCCTAGGTAAATACTACATAACAACAATTGCTTGATAATGAAGACTTATTAAGAAAGCTTTTCTCTTACAACCAATTGCGAAATTAGTCATCTGGGATCAAAGATTGAACGTCTTGTTTTTCTGAGTTTCATCTGTGTGTTCCCCATCCACCCTCTCCCTTCTTATATGTAATACCCAAGAATCCTGCACTCTAGTTTGGCAACATTTTAGCATGTTTAAATGTTCCATTGGCATCTGACTCAGCTTCTTCATCCTTTTTACCAGAAGAGAGGACTTAGTGTGCACAAGAGCAATTTGCTGCTTTTAATTTGCCCAAAGAACCTAGGAGAAGCTTTATATTCCTGATCTTTGGCGAAGGTGAATGCATATCCTTGTGAGGTAAGACTATGGGGCACAGATAGAAGTCTCATAGTAACTACTGGGAGTATCTGAACCAAAATTCTTCAGAAGCTCACGATTTTCTCAAATATGGATGTGCTCCACAGAAACAAACAACAAACAAATCTATCTTGGATAAAGGCTGTCAGCTTCCTTAGCAGTCTCTCTAAGAATAAAATTGCAAGGCTTTTTCACTGAAGAACTACACATATTTTTAACAAGCACAAAACATATCTTTCCTTGTCTCCTTCAACATTTCACAGGTGAAATTTGCAAAAATACTTAGCATGGCCTCCATGGATGATATTTAACGAGTGTGTAAACAGAACTAAGCTAAACCCAGTATTTTAATAGGGAAGTTTCAGACAGTCTTTATTCTATAAGAGTTTAGCAAAAACTTAAGCTCTGAGCCAATAAGTCATAAAAATGCTAGATAGAAGAAGCTGACACGAAGTACTTTCAGCAAATGCGTATACAGTCCTTTTCTCTTTCTTCATCTGACTGAAAGAGTATTTCAAATTACCATTTGTTGTCCCATGTTCCGCTTTTTGAACCTTTTCCTTCTCCCATTCCAGGTAGCCTTTGATACATGTGTAAAACCATGAGCGCTCAGGCATCTTCAAAACACAGTGGTGCTCTCCCCAGCAACATGTTACCATGAACAGCCTCACCCTTCAGACACAGCCTCACCCTTAGACACAGCCTCACCTTTCAGACCAGCTCCCTGCTGGATTCTGAATACATTTAAGATCTTGGTGTTCATATTCAAAGCCTTCCAAAGCCTGAAACAAAGAAATTCAGGAGGAAAAATATATCTAGTTGTGCTCCTGTAGAACAAAGTAAGAGGCAAGGTCTTACCTGGGAGCCTGAGGAACTCCTACTGTTCCTGAGCACTATAGTCATTATGCTTCCCTCTGATTCCATGAAGCATTACTCTGATCTTGTGCTTTCTGTTGTAAACACATAGCAACAAGCATGCTAAACAAGCAAACAAACAAATGAAAACTACTTTACTAATAACAGGCCCTCCCCTACTTCTTCCCTGGGGAGAGGTAAGAAAAACAAACAATATATGACGGAGGTTAGTACTGTTGCTTAATTCACAAGTGAAGACACTCAGATGTAATAAAAGTGCCCATGACAAAAAACCCATAAAATCACAGAAAAATCAAGGTTGCAGTGGTTCTTAGGAAATATTTAGTCTAACATCCAGGTCAAAGTAGCATCAGCTGTGAGATCAGTTCAAGTCTCTAAAGGCTCTGCTGGGTCCAGTCTTGAAAAACTCCAAGGACACGTAGATGGGTCTGATTATAGGCTCGTGATACAATGGATTGAGTGCACTGGAATCCCTTTCAGAATGTCTCCTTCATTCGTAAATTTTATTATGTTTGAAGAACCCTGAGATCACCACTAGGAAGAAAGTGTGGAGAGTGAAAAATAGTGCAGTAAGTTTAGCATAAAAAACTAAGGAAAAATCAACCCTCTAGAGAGTAGTACCATTTAAAGAAAGCACAGAAATCTGAATGCCAGGAAACATAAATCCTAGGTCGTGGTGTCACATAGGTCAGTGACAAATATTGGAGACTGATGTAAAGTTTGCTTATCTATTACTTGAAATAAACTGTGTATTTGATTTCTAAAATGCTTTATTGGTGCTCTGATTCATATGTGGAGATGCCTTGCAGAGACCGATGAGATTACAGCCACAGAATGGTAACTTAGTCATCATGTATAGTCAGCTGAACTGCAAGTTCTCATTTGCAATTTGCAGTGCAATATTTTGAGGCAAGCCAAAATTGGCAATTGGTTTTGCTATAAGAGACCTCATGGTGAATTAAGATGGTTCAACTGCTGCTTTGTGAAGGGCGGGAAAGCAATGATTTCACCAGCTGCTCCACACTTCTGCTTACCCAAGCAGCAGTCAGAAACCTCAGGCTCTCAGGGGTGCCTTCAGCACCTGCTCTTTAACTACCTAGAACCAACTATTGACAACCAGTGACACCATGCAAGGGGTTGTAGATAAAGACAATATTGTAATCATTTAACCCTGGCATTTAGGAGTACTGAATCAGGATGGATCACATTTGGAAATACTGGTGGACTCAGTAAGAGTTTGCAGCCATCTGAGACCATGTATATCTGATTATTTTCTAGCATCACCTATATAGTGATGAATTGGTGGAAAATGGAACGTGATCTGTACTTGAAACTTTGCTTCTGGTGAATATTGTTCTGATGGCAAATAATGCAGAGAACTATGCCTATGGAAACAATCATTCCTACTGCATAATACGTTTCTCTTAGGAGAACCCTTTTGCAGTGTAAACGACATCTCTGCTGGAAACAGGGTAGGAGAAATACCAAACTCTGTCTTCCACCAAAGCTGGGACAGCAAAATAATTGCAATGGTGACTCCTATAGAAGACTTGCTGTGATATATTGAATACTTTTTCTTTTTTTTTTTTTTTTTAATTATACTAATTGGAAACACTCTGCTTTGAGAGTTTTAATTGGTCACCTAATCATTTGCTACTGTAGACATGAAAAATCTGGTCACACAGTGGAGAAGGATATGTCTGTGATACTTAAGGCTGGTTGATTTAGTGCATTGCTGACTGTATGTACCTGCCACGCTAAACAAAACTGTTGTTGGCTTCAGCAGCCACACAAGTTGTCCTAAGCCTGCTGCTGGTGGGACTTTGTGGGCTGGCTGGCTCTGCAGGAGGAGCTGGTCCCACAAGGTCTGCCTTAGATCAGCAGCTGCCCCTCAAGCAGATCTGCACCAGCTGAAAGCCACTGTTACATCCAGCTGGGAGGTGGCCACAGGGTGACCTGGATAGAAGGGAATTGTCATTGTTATATTGTCAAATATGACTTCTCTGAGGAAGGAAGATACAGAAGGAAGATACAGAAAATAGTCTTGACCATTCTTACGCGGCAGAAGAGGGGTAGAGAACAGCCCTGTGGAGTGAAAGCCTCTCTTCCTTTTCTATCTCTGTAACTGTTGTATCTTCAAGTTTTCTTGGAAAAAGGAAGCTTGAAGGGGAAAAGCAGAACCTCTGACTCAGTAACTGCATGGTATCAGGGAGGATTGTGTTGGTGGATGGTGGTGCTGGGCTGCTGTGTTTAACTCAGCCTGGGAGGGCAGATGGTGCCCTGTGGATCAGTAAATGGAGACCGTAGTGTTTTCTTTTTATGCATTTTTTACAAGAGGAAATGGCAGAGCAAAAAACAGAAAGGTTTTCTGATGTGTAAGATGTCAGTTTGCTCTTGCAGGAGCCTGGGCAGGAAGAGAAAAGCAGCATGTGTGCCACGTCAGGGTGTGGGGCTAAGGCTGAGGATAGGGCCCTGGGGCTCTGCTACTGTGTGGCAGGTAGTCCAAGGAGGAAGCTGAGCTGTGGGCAGCACATGAAATCCTGGTCTGAGATCTGCTTATGACTGAGATTTCACCCCTGTCTCCTGCAGCAGCTGAACAGACAACAAAAGAAAGGTTTTTAGTGTGGAGCAGGACTATAATGTATGGTCTGTCTCAGTCTGGTGGCAACTGGATGCCAGCCTCTCTGTGTCATGCACTTCATCTGCTCTGCAGATCTGAAACAGGGTGGCTGCTTATTAATGGCCTCTAGCCTGTATAAACATTATGGATGATTAAATATCAAAAAGGTGGTGGTGATACATGGAAAAAGTAGTAATGAGCATGAGATTTTTATCTGTTGCATCTCATCTATGGTTTCTACATTTTCATATTCTTTCAATCTTGAAACTTCACGGATTGTAAATATCAATTAATTGCATTTCCTGTTTTGACAAATCCAAGTTTTGTGTGCTTTTAGTATCTATGGTTTCAAACCTGACTTTTTTTCTGAGCACCCAGTCCTCTGGTATCCAAAAAGACTGCACATTCCAACTTTTTAAGGGGCACCAAGCTTTTAATTCCAGCAAAAGCTAGTCCTTTCTTTTAGGAAGGCTTGAGTTGGCTTCTGAAGCTTGGCCTGTTCTGGGCTGGGAGTGCAGGCTGTCCTCTTGCAAATGGGATTTGTATCTTCAGCACTTTAAGCCTTCTCGTGTTGTTCTCAATGGGAAGAGGTATCATCTGGTCTCTGTGACAGAACTTCTGTTTATCATTGAACATGATTGCCAAAACAACTGACAAAGATCTTGTCAGTTCAAAATCTCATGAACCATTGTGAAGAACCATGCACAGCACTAACTTCATGCTAGCACATTCTTTTACAATCGCAAGTGACTCAAAAAAAATTCTTTTGAAGTGGTTAATTTTATTGTCACTAAAGCCAATATAATGTTACTAAAACTCAAAATCCTAAAAACTTTTCAGATTATATTTTATAGCTATCAAGTGTGAGCACACTATGCATTGGTGTATGTTTCCTTGTTTGTTCAGAGGATGCCTTGCCAAATACTGAAACGTTTAGTTAAGCCCTCATGTTCCAATAATTGTTCTTTACTTCTTGATGTTCAATCCTGTGGTTAGGAGTTGCAACATCATAATAGACAGTAATTTGTTTCCCTTAATTCCCTGGGAATGGATATTCAAGCTAGACGGGCAAGATAACTTGTGAAGTGCTATCTCTGTGAAGGAAAAAGAAGAAGAAAAAGGGATGAATGATGCCTAAAATAGTTAAATAATTGCTTGTAATGATATATTTTGCGCAATTTAACAGCTATGGAAAAAGGTTCATCAATGCACTTCTGAGGCTGGGGAGAGGGTTTAAAGCTTCCCATCCCCTCCACAGGGTCCGTAGTATAAGCACAGCCTCCTATCACTGTGGGACCATGGCGGTTAAAACTCATGTTTCTTGCCTCCACTTTTGTGCTGGTGCTAGGGAGGCCCAGCCAGAATAGTGCCTGGCTTTGTGTCTCCATTTCCAAAGGAATGGGCAAATAAAAAGGCTGAAGAGCCAGCAGATAAGTTGAACAGAAGTCTAGAGCATGTTTCTGTAAAGAGTTTGAGGGACCTGCACATGTTTTTTGTGGTAAGTAGGATACTATGGGGTGATCTGATGACTTCTCTCTCAGGTAAAGATGGCAAACCTAAACATTATGATGACAGAGGATGCAACAAAGGGCAAGGACAGCAAATTGCACCTTGGCAGATTTTCCTTGATTATTCAGAAAAAAAAAAAACATCAGTAGGAAGTCAGCACAATTCTGGACCACAAACGCCCCAATGCAAAGAGGTTCCATTGTTGGAGATTTTTCAGTTATGGCTTATGTGATCTGTTGTTGTTGGTAATAATGCTGTCTTTAGCAAGAGGTTGGACTAGAAAACTCCAGAGGTCCTGCCAAACTGATATTTCTGTAATCTTCTCTGTGTTTGCCACCTCTGTGTGGGCATGCATGTCAGGAATTTGATCATACAAAACTCCTATGCTGGAAACTTGTGGATTTTCATGCAGTAATAGATAGATAGTAAAAGGAATGACTCAGTTTGATGCATCCACAGTTGTATCTTTGCATTCAGCTCTGTATGCAGCCTGTGCAGCAGGACAGGACATTTTTGTAGTAACAGAATTGACAGTTTTCATGTGTTCAAATCAATTACTTTTCAGTGGGGGAAGGAACTGGAAGTGAGCAGATAAGTGCATCCTGATAATCTTCACGTGCAGAAATCTTCAGTTTCCTTTTACATAATGCTTGAAAAATTGACTCAAAGGCAAAGAAGTAGCACATAAAGACAAAAACCAGTTGGAACCACTGGATATGATTCACTATGAATCAGTGAGTCGGCAGGCTTGAGAACTGAGAATGATTTGTAGTGTAAACCAGCAAACCTCAAGTCACTAGAGCACAAGACTTTAATGCAAATAAACTGTAAGAATTCTTGTAGTTCGAAGTTCCTGTAGTTTGCTCTCCAGCAACACAAAATAGCCAACAGGAAGATTTTCAGCATCAGGGAGTATTGCTGGTAACCTAAGTGTAACCCCTATTGCTTACTTGCGCTACTAGGAAATGACAGGGAAAATCATAGCTGATTCCAGGATGGAAAGGTAATACTTCATGTAACCTACAAGGGCTTATCCCAGATAAAACTAGTAAACTTCCATTTGACAAAATGTGTTGGCATTTCACCTAAAGTCATACTCAATATGGTAATTGCATTCAAATTATGTTAAAATTTTGAATCCATTTTTTTAACATCGTCCTTTGGATGGTAGGTTTGAAAAAAACCCAAACTTCAGACAGTTAATGGTCTTAGTTATAACACACCATTTTATATCGGCTCTCTAACATTAGTTTATCAATATCTGTACTAGGACACTACTAAAAGAGAACACAATTGCCAGAAAAACAATGAATATTTTTTCATTCCAACTTCTGAAATCTATTTTGTGGAAAACAATCGTGCTTATAAAGGCAATTATTGCTGTTTGCTTGGAGTACAGCTGAAACCTGGGTGGTTACTTAATGGTCAGCTCTGTTATGAGTGCAGATCTGAGTCACAATAATGTGTTTGGAAGAGTTCCTGAAAGGTCTTGCTACATTGCGTACCTTCAAAGGGCAGTAAAGACTGATGCAATTTCTTCAACAGATCACAGGGCAGAAAGGTGATTAAATTCGCATGGCAAGTTTCACAGCAGCTCAAACTGATAGTAGTGCATCTTGAAGTACTCTATTAGTACTTTTAGTTCATTTACTAAATCTATTGAGGATAAGCTAATTGAGTCATGATACCACTAACATTGTACAGATGGGAGATCCCAAGAATCATTGTCTCTGTCAGGCCAATTTTCTTGTTAGGTCAGTGTTTATTTAGTACTTAATGGCTAAATTGCAGATGAAGTGGGCTGGTAAATGTCAGATAAGGAATGGACCTTACTATGCTAAAAACTGGGCCTGAAGGTAACACTGCCTTTTAGGTTGAGATTTTAATTTGAAGTCTGACAGCAATATTTTGTTTTTCCTGCAGCAAGTTTTTCACAACTTATTCTCCAGTCTCGGGTGGTACACGAAATAAGGTAATAGGAATTCATCCAATCTGTATGCTATGTTAGCAAACTTAAAAAAGATTGGGTTTTTTGTTTTATTTTGAGGGGTTTTGTTTGTTTGTTTACCTGGTTAGGGTTTTGGATTGTTTGGGGTTTTTTTTTTTTTGTTGTTTTGGAGTTTTTTAAATGAAGCCCTTTTCTTGGGAGCTCAATAAAAAGCATAATGCATTTGACAGCATTAACAATGGACAGAGGAATTGTCCTATTGGGTGACATGGTCCTGTTGTGGATAACAAAGATGGCAGTTCATAGTGAAGTAAATTATGTAGTTAACAACAAGAAGTTGTGTTTATAGCCCAGCCAGCGACCCAGAATCACATATCTGCTCTCTCACTCTCCCCTCCTTCCTCTCCTCGCTCCTACAGTGCAACCTAACTGGGAATGGGGTTGGGTACAACCAGCAAAGCAAATGTTTCCATATTAAGAGATGTGGTTGCAATGAAAGAATTCAGCAGGTAACTGTCTACCAATGGTGCTACGTGTTTGATTCAGTTATGGTTTGTAAAAGCAGGAGTCAAAATAGACTACTGTCATGTAGCCCAATAACTGTGTAACCTCTATGGAGAACAACATTCCTTGGTGCCTGTTTAAGTAAAGCTTTCTTAAATTAAAAAAAAAAAAAAAAAAGTATATAAAAAGTCCATTCCTGACTTTGTTTTGATAGCTTTGAGCTTTAAAACAACAATAATAAAACACCCTGTGGTTAATTGTTTTAAGCAGATACACTTTATCTTCTGCTTGTTAGGACTCGAAGAGAACAGGAACTAACCTTTCAGAAAAGCCTGGGAAAGTTGGCCTGGCAATATGCCCTGATGCTCAAGTAATAACGGGATCTGCTGGGCTAGTAGGGTGGGGAGCAAATTCCAGTAACAAATAACAAAAATACTTCTTATGGGGAAACTGGTTGTTTGAATGACTAAGTGCAACTGTGCTTCTCTGGTTTGTGCTGATTTCAGACTTCATGTGCCATGTATCCATGATAAATGCCCCTTCAAATATCTCTTGTGTGAAATATCCAATGTTCTTCATTTTATGAAAGGTAGCTTTCTTCTTTCTTTTAAATATTTTGGGGTCCTTCTGTTCTCATTGGAGATCTATGAGATAATTAAAAACAAAAATTAAAATCGAATCATAACAACCATGTCAAGTGCCAAACTTTCCTGCACTTTGCAACCCGACTGAGCTTCAGTTAAGCTTCACCCCATCAACTGGTCTTGTTTTGTCTTGCAAAGCTCTTTTACAGATATTCCTCAGTTTTTGAAAGAAATTCAACAAATCTTCTAGCAAAGTCACTACAAATAGGTAGTATTATTTGTTTTCCAGATGTTTCCACAACAGGAATTTTCATTGCAGAAACTGTACTTTCTTTTAAAACCCTTTCTTGATACTTTGGAAGTACAATAAAGACAGGCTATACAGAAGAAATACAAGGGGAACAAGAAGAGGAAAGCAGTGGTTGGGAACAGAACAGTGTCTTTCTCAGGCCAGAATTTTTACCCTACAAGCCCACTCTCTTGCTGTTAATAGTGAGCAGCAGTGGATGTTTGCAAACATTGCCCTGGTGGGCAAGTTTGGAAAAGTGTGCATAAAAGTATCTTTCTAATAATAGAAAAAAACTCTTACTTTTTAAAAACTAAATAGTGATTCCAGCTCAGGCTGTTCCAAAACCACAAAGTACTGGAGCCTGGGGGGGCAGGGTGGGGAATGCAAAACCCCAAACCTTCATTCTTTTGGGGGTGGGGTGGGAAGCGCACAAAGGCACAACCATTACAATATTTCTTGGCCCTTCTCTAAGCATGACCTGCTAGCCATAGAATAATTAGCTAGGATGTACCCCTTGTTTGAACTAATAAAAGTATCATTTCAGGTAGAATCATAGAATCATAGAATAGTTAGGGTTGGAAAGGACCTTAAGACCCTCTAGTTCCAACCCCCCTGACATGGGCAGGAACAACTTCCACTAAACCATATCACCCAAAGCTATGTCCAGCCTGGCAGTGAACACCGCCAGTGATGGAGCATTAACAACTTCTTTGGGCAACCCATTCCAGTGCCTCACCACCCTCACAGTAAAGAATTTCTTTGTCATATCCAGCCTAAACTTCCGCGTTTAAGTTTGAACACATTACCCTTTGTCCTATCACTACAGTCCTAATGAAGGGTCCCTCCCCAGCATCACTATAGGTGCCCCTTCAGATACTGGAAGGCTGCTATGGGGCTCCACACAGACTTCTCTTCTCCAGGCTGAACAGCCCCAGCTTTCTCATCCTATCTTCATACGGGAGGTGCTCCAGTCCCATGGTCATCCTCGTGGCCCTCCTCTGGACTTGTTCCA
>JAOEHY010019065.1:12003-27456 GCA_025447955.1 Psilopsiagon aurifrons
AGCTTGGTGTCATCGGCAAACTTGCTGAGGGCACACTCAATCCCACTGTCCATGTCACTGACAAAGATGTTGAACAAAGCTGGACCCAACCCTGATCCCTGAGGGACACCACTTGTTATTGGTCTCCAGCTGGACATTGAGCCATTGAGCACAACCCTTTGCGTGCAGCCATCCAGCCAGTGCTTTATCTACTGAGTGGTCCACTCATCAAATTGATGTCTCTCCAATTTAGAGACAAGGATGTCATGTGAGACAGTGTCAAACGCTTTGCACAAGTTCAGGTAGATGACATGAACTCCCTACCCCTCTCCATCAGTTCTGTAGCCCCATCATAGAAGGCCACCAGATTGGTCAGGCAGGTTTTCCCCTTGCTGAAACCATGCTGGCTGTCACCAGCCACCTTGTTCTTCATGTGCCTCAGCATGCCTTCCAGGAGAATCCGCTCCAAGATTTTGCCAGGCACAGAGGTAAGGCTGACTGCTCTGTAGTTCCCCGGCTCATCCATTTTCCCCTTCTTGAAAATGGGGGTTTAATTTCCCTTTTGCCAGTCATTGGGAACTTCACCTGACTGCCATGATTTTTCATGGTTGATGGACAGTGGCTTAGCAACTTCATTTGCCAGCTTCTGCAGGACCTGCGAATGGGTTTCGTCAGGTCCCATGGACTTGTATACATTCAGGTTCTTAAGATTGTCGCTAACCAGATCCTCTCCTACAGTGGGCCCCCCTGCCCTCTAGCGCTATACGCCATGGAACCTTACTGAGCAGGTTTCTGAAGAGGCCGAAGTTTGCTCTCTTGAAGTCCAGGGCAGTGAGCTTGCTGCACTCTCTGAATCTTGAGGACTAGACATAGACATAAAAAAGTGAAGAAACTTCAGATTTTTGAGGGGGATACTTGCTGAGATGCATGATATATTTAAGTTTGTATGATGCTAGCACCAGCTATATAACTTTTCACTTACTTTGAAGTGTGTTAGTAGGGCAATATAAATAGTCTGAAAGAGACACACTTTTGAATTGTCCTGACACATGTTTGTAGCCGCCTGACATTTTGGAGTACATGACAGTGTTATGAAATCCTATGTTGAAGCTCAATGATTTGATGGCTAAATTCCTCATCAAAGTTCTGACCCAACTTTATTCATTATCCTCTTGAGTTTCTACCCTGCCTTGTAGCTTTAAGACAAAAACAAATGTTTTTATTTCCTTTCTACAGAGAAGCTGAAAAGCTTTCTAATATATTGATTAGATTTGAAGTCACCTCCCTTGAACAGAAGCAGCTGACCCGTATGCAACATTCAGTGAAACTTCATTAGTGTTTCTCAGTTCTGCATTCGCTTCTGTCGTTTGTCAGACTTCATTACTGTTCTAAGAGGACATTTGCTCTTTGCTGCTTCTAAGGATGGGTTGCCCTGATAAATTACCCATCTATTTGCCACATACTGTACTACCAAAGTTCATAGGATGAATTTTTAATTAGTAATATATCCACATTGTTATAAACTCCTACTTTTGAGTTCCGTTTCTCAAGTGGGAAACTTCAGCAGGCTCTGTTCTCCATGCCTGTCCTTAGGTTTTTGTATTGAAAGCTCGCCTTGTCTAATCTGAGCTGAAAGAACCATCCCTGTTACATTGTAAGGATATGGAAACAAGTTCTTAAAAGTCAAAGGTCTATTTTCTGCTTAACAGTCTGAAAGCCCTTGAAAGCCCTACTGAAACTTGATTTCTTGATATTTATACTTCTCACAGATGTAAGTTTCACTTGTCAGTCTCCTTCCAAACTTCATCTAAGGAGGCTAGGTATGTTGAAAGTAAAGTGAGATGCTTCCTCTGAAGGAAATGTTCTGTTACCCTTGCATAAGCCCTAACCTTTGTGCTGCTGAGGGCTGAGTTGCTTTCAGTCAAATCAATAAACTGAGAAATTGCTAGCAAAATGGTTATTGTTCACTGGATATATTAATCAGTATGTGGGCAACCAGTATGTGGGCATAAGTGTTTACATGAGCAGAGAATGGGGGCTCATAGCAGTGATAGCCGGCATGTAGGCCTGTCTGTGAAACTGCAAGGGCAAAGACACTGGCCAGTACTTGCACCCTGTAGATTAAATTTTTAATGTCTGACGTCAGTGCATGAGCATGTTTCCAGCTACTGTATGAAGCCCTGGTGCTAATGTCTAAAAGCCTTTGTACCATAACCCAATTGCCTGACTGAACAGCAGTAGGAGGAGAAGCAGGTGTGGAAAAAAACTGCCTTCCACTGCCAGGTTTTGCAGTTTATCTGCTGTAACATGATTTTTCCTTAAAAATATTCTCTATGAGTGAACATGCATGAGCTGCTTTCAATTGCTTGCCCTCTTTGAACACTTTAAGGTTCATCTAATTGACCTTCTTTCCATCTTTGGGGTCACATCCTTTCTGTACTCACCATCAGTCTCAGTCACTATTCATTGTATCATCGCACTGCTGACAGGACTTTTGCTGTGGAATAAATGAATACTTCTCTGTAGCATGCAAAACATCCTCTTTACTGTGACTTTGTCAAATATACTCATTAGACCTTTCTTTTTCTGATATCTGAAAATGGTAATGACTCTAACTGACTCCAAAGACTTGACACCACATAAAAATAAGCTGTACCTTATCTTTGTTTTGGTGGTGTGTGGGAAAGACACACTTTGATCCCCTTTACAACAGTGTAAATAATGCTGGTTCTTGTTTACAGTGGATGGCGTTTTTCCTGGTATGCTTACAAGCAGAAACTGCTAGTGGAGACAGAAATGTCAAGGAAGTGGCATTTGACAAGAGATGTGCCTGACACATGCTGAGCATATGGTTTGGGTCTGACTAAAAGCTAAGGTAGGTGAAAGATTTGCTCAACTCCAAGTCCACTTGTTAACAGGTGGTTGAGACTAGATATGTTGTAGTTGCAGTTACACTTTGGCTGCGGTTGATAATGTATAGCCAGCCTCTGCTGTAGGTAGTACAGCACACACCTGGGTTTTTCTGCTTCAGGCTCTGCAGCAGTAGGCCTCAGAGAAAGCATCAAGAGATAAATGTCCAAAGCTGTGATTAACAAAACCTCTGAAATAAGATCCATGCTATGAAGACTGTAGTGACTGAACAGGGGGTTTAGTCTTCTTAGGGCAGTTAATGTTGCGGAAGAAAGTCAGGGATCACTCAGACAGATATGAACTCATAGGTCATTGAATTCTAATAAGTAAATTTAGGTGTGTAAGCTATTTAACAAGTACAGATGGATTGGTGGTCAATGCACTATTATTTACTACACTTAAAGTTAGTATAAGATACAGAGATTACCGCAGAAGCTTACTATATATATATCTTAAATGTTACGTATATGAAAAAAAAAGTAACTTGCCAACCCATTGATGTTTGGTGTCAGGTGAGGGATCTCTCAGCCTCCAGGGGTGACCTTAAAAGACATCCCTCAAGCTTTAAGAGCAATTAGTCTCATTAACAATTTCCTCCCATTGTGGCATAGATACAGAATTTCCTTGGCCATAGATTGCTGGAAACCTTGAGGGTACACAGAGGAGAGGAGCGCTTGTTCTTTTGCCTTTTTTTTTTTTTTATGTTCTTACTCCTAGCCTCTTTTTTGCCAGATGAAATGAAACAGCTCTGCCTATTTGCCTCGTCTCCTAATGTGGAAGTTCTCTAAACCTGGTGCTCTAAACACAAGTAACTGGTGGTGAACCAGGAAAGTGATAAACCGTGGAAAATTAAAAGGAGTCCCTATGCCCTTGAGCTAAAGGAGACTTTTCATTCATGCTTTCTGGAGCCAAAAGCTTTGACCTCTAAAGAGCCTCTCCTGCAACACTCTTCTCTGTGCGTTTTACTTTCCTGAAGCTCTTTACTTTTTCTTTAGCTTTGATTGTGAAATTAAATTGTTTGGGCCTTGGACTAGAAAAAGTTTTTAGGGTATTCTCTATTTTGACTCAACATCCCCACAGGGATCTGGTAGTAACTAGTTTCCTAGGTGCTGTTTGAGGATCTGGACCAAAGATGATACTAGATGCTCTATTCTGCCAAGCCTTAGCACTGCCCAAAAGCCTGTTTTGTTATCTATTGTTCCCCATGGTCCCCCGCTCAGGCTTTGTGTGTTTTTAGAAATACTGATAGACAATAACAATGAGGAAACATTACTTGGTTTCTAATCTTGAACGTTTAGTGTGTATCTGAGTTTTGTGCCTTTAATGACTTCATTCTCACCCATAATTTTGTCCTCAGAGTTGTATGTAACAAGTGACTATATTAAGGATATTGTCTGTCTTTGATTTAGTAATGACACACTCTCACATTTCTAGAGAGCATTTCAAAGATAGGGAAAAATGAGGGTGTACAGCAAAAAAACCCATCCTGCTTTTAGCATCCTCCTACGTAAAAACGTAGAAGTAAATCTATGCTAACTGTAGAAGCAAAGCTTTTAGGTGTGCAGCTACAGAGAATGCCAAACACTTGTTTGCTGCAATTAAAGGTAGAATCGTGAAATGTTACTTTTGTGTACTAATCAGGAAGTCTTTTCCCACCTTTTACACACTTGAATGTCATTTATTGAACTTATGTGTTTTTTCCTTGCTCTGTTGCATGAAATGATCCTTAACAGCGCATCCAGCTGCTAGAAAAGTTATTGTTTTTCCCTCATACCAGCGATTACTAGTGTAGTCTGAGAGATCAGAGAAGGGTCAGATGAACTCATTAAATAAAAATCTTGTTCTCATCCTGATATCCTCCTAAGTAGAAAATATATGAGTGAAAGAGCATCAGGGAAATTAAAAATCATTTAAAAGCACATTTCTCTCAACTAGGAGAGTTTCCTCAGACTCCTTGGAGATATTGGATGCTCTCTCTGGCTCTGATTCAGAAAAGCATTCCTGCTCAAGTTCTTAAGGACACACTTATCTCCTTTTGAACTTGATGGTGCTGGAGTCTGGGAAGATTTCCACCTGCACTTGCAATAGAGGTTGCCACACAGGGCTACGGGAGACTATCCTGCATGACGAATCTCTGCACATTTCATTGAACGTGGGAAGGAAGTCTAGTTCAAGTAGACCTAGAGAATGCTCATTGCCTGTACTACTTATCTCTCACTACAGCATGCCTGTGTGTTACTAAATTGCATTCTCTAGTGAAGACGCAAAGCTGAAATGACCCAGCTTGAAGATTTATCTGAAGGATGAACTTTATTAAGAATATTGTTTCCTTATTCAAGCAGCTTGTTGATTTTTGGTGCCAAATAAATTCCAGAGAAGAGATGCCATGACAGTGATTTCCCTTCTGATACGTTTGTACTTTGTAAAGATCCACATCCATATCCAGGTTCACACCAGGTTCATGAGTCATTATTGTAGCTTAAATGTGGTCAGAGGGAAGACGTTGCTCATCTTCTGTCCCTCTCCAAGTAATGCTGTCACTGAAAGGCTTGAATCAGCATCCATAGCAGTTCAGTTAGTAAGGAACTCATAAACAGACTTTTCCTCCCATGTAACAGACCAGTCATACAAACAGTGCTGTGGAAATCACTGATTTCTTTAATGTGGCTGGTGAGCTAAAGTACAAACTGGAAAGATATCTGTGTTTTTCTTACACTCTTAACTGATCTTAGCTGGGATACTTCTGGATCTAACCAAGCAGGTTTGGGTAGAATATGCAGTGAAATTTTGGTTTGGATAACTGGCAGTTTTTTATGAAACTCCTCTTCTCTTCTGGAGTTTTTACTTAGAACCCAGTTCTCAGCAAGATTTAAATGTCTGTCTTTACAGACATCAAAGTATTTTGTTTAAAATGTGCTGATTTCTTTTAAATGAGACATTATAATGCAACTCTTCAGAAAAAAGAAAAGATGATTATGGAGCAGTTATTTATTTCTGTGCATCTCCAATTTTAAAGCTTTCCTCAAGCCTCCTGTTGAACACTGAAAAAACTTCTGTCACATCTGCATGAAATGAGTAAATGGGGCATTCATTTCAACTTCTCTGAAAGTTTGGTTTGGCGTAGTGGAGCATTTCACAGAGCATACTTTCCAGTCAGCTGAACTTGCTGATGCCACCTAAGCAGCTGACAGGCTTTTAGTAGCAAATCCTTGAATAATTTCTTGCTTGAAACTGGTAGCATATTGTTAGAAATCAACACAAGATCAAAACTTTTAAAATCCTATGTTAAACATAAGAATGTTCTCGATGCTTGTATAAACCATAACCAATATTTTCTTTTTTCAAAGCTTATAAAGAGTTGTGATCAATGGCCCAATGTCCAGCTGGAGGCCAGTAGTGAATGGTGTTCCTCAGGGATCAGGGTTGGGTCCAGCTTTGTTCAACATCTTTGTTGCTGACATGGACAGTAGGATTGTGTGTGCCCTCAGTAAGTTTGCTGATTACACCAAGCTGGGTGGTTTGGTCGATATGTTGGAGGGAAGGAATACCATCCAGAGGGACCCTGACACACTTGTGAGGTGGGTGATACCAAACTGACTAAGTTTAACCATGCCACACGCAAGGTCCTACAGCTGGGTTGGAGCAATCCCAGGCACAGCTACAGGTTGGGCAGAGAAGAGATTCAAAGCAGCCCTGTGGAGAAGCTCTTGCAGGTGTTGGTCAATGAAAAAATGAACATGAGCTGGCAGCGTGCGCTTGCAGCCAAGAAAGCCAACCATATTGTGGGCTGCATCAAAAGGAGAGTGACCAGCAGGTCAAGGGAGGTGATCCTGCCCCTCTACTCTGCTCTTGTGGGACCTCACTTGGAGTATTGTGTGCAGTTCTGGTGTCCTCAACATAAAAAGGACATGGAACTGTTGGAACAAGTCCAGAGGAGGGCCACGAGGATGACCATGGGACTGGAGCACCTCCCGTATGAAGATAGGATGGGAAAGCTGGGGCTGTTCAGCCTGGAGAAGAGAAGTCTGTGTGGAGACCTCATAGCAGCCTTCCAGTATCTGAAGGGGCACCTATAGGGATGCTGGGGAGGGACTCTTCATTAGGGACTGTAGTGATAGCACAAAGGGTAATGGGTTCGAACTTAAACGGGGGAAGTTTAGATTGGATATGAGGAAGAAATTCTTTACTGTAAGTGTGGTGAGGCACTGGAATGGGTTGCCAGGGAAGTTGTGAATGCTCCATTGCTGGTGGTGTTCATGGCCAGGTTGGACATAGCCTTGAATGGCATGGTTTAGTGAGAGGTGTCTGATGGAGCTTGATGATCTTAAGGTCCTTTCTAACCCTAAGCAAGTCTCACATTGATTGTCATATTGCAGATAGTTATGTGGTACTCTTTATTGAGTAACACTGTCCTAAGTTAACTTCAGCTGCTATTGCTAGTTTCAAGGCAAGCCAATATTATACTTGCGTAAGTGCGATAGCATGTAATTTTATGTATTGAGTGAGAACAAGAAAGAAATTGCCACAAGCCAGAGCAGAGGTTAGCTCTTAGCATGCATCATCAAGAAATAAGCGGTGAAAGTTCTTATAAAAATAAAAACAGAGCAGTAAAGTGTAGTAAAAGATTCCTAAAAAAGAAGAATGATAATAGTTTGGGGGGGGGGGGGAGGGGGGAAGGGGGGAACGGTGGCTCTGGTTAGTGTTTCTTTTTTTTTCTGTAAGAAGTCAGTTAGTCCATTCTTATGTTCCACTGTAGGGAGTAAGGCTAATAATAGAACAGAAGTTGGAATAGCTGTCGGAGTCACTTTCATCATTTCTTTATCTCCATCACTATAAGGTATCAGTAGGAAAGCTTATCAGTAAAAGGATTACCAGTCATAAATAGTGAAATTATTTTAAACCCACAAGAAGCTTGAAAAATTGAAAAAAAAGGAAACTTTCAAAGAGAGTTAACTTGGTTGTCATATGCGATATATTGCCCCTGAAAATTCTTAAAGTAATATTTTCCGGTGATTTATCATCTTCATTATGTAGTAGTTATTGTAGATTTCCATAAAAGATACTACTAAAATAAACCAAGCACACTATCACCTGATACAGGACTTCAACAGCACAGCTTCTTCTTCTCCAATATCCACTTTGCTGATTGCAAAGAAACACAAAGTGTTTTAATACATCCAACTCTAAACTCTTTCCTCTCTTTGAATGGTATCTCTAAAAAGTCTTACCTTTAAAAATAATCTCTCATGTGGAATGACAGCATGAAAAAAATAGTTGAGTATCATGGTGGGCAACCTCCTAGTCACAAGTTTCCAAGGCAGCTCTGCATCCCAAATTATTTGTGCTGTCTTTGAGTGTGCCAGCAGAATTGGGAAAATTTATACCACCTCTGCCTATAGAACTTGCCACAACTGTGACTGGAATGCTGTGACAGGTTTTGATGCCAACAGGCTCTGAGACTGTGGGCATCATAGAGGTGTTTCCTGGAAAAGCTACTGAAGCTGCTAAAGAAAATGTCTTCTGGTGAAGGAAGAAGAAAAGAAAAACAAAGATGGCTAGAGGGAAGAAACAAGGGCTCAGTTTGTCAGTTCAGAATGGAGTTCACATCTAGCCTTTAGACAGTACCTGCCAAGTCGAAAGACCACAAATAATTTTAACTGCACCTCATAAATATTTTCAGATGGCTTTAGTATTTCTTGAGCGTTGAGGTTTCAATGTTGCAGTATACAGAAAATGAGATTTCTCTCATGATGTAGAAATCTGGTGGTCAGTGGGCATTTCTTCCCTGAGCAAAAAAAGGTTATCTCTTCTCAGGATAGACCTCAGGGGGAAATGTGAACCTTAGCTTAAATTCTATAACACTCCTAAAATATTGATAATCATAGATCACATAAAAATGTAGTAGAATAACTTACATCAATTGCATTTTCTCCATTAAAAATAATTCCTGTGTAATGAACAGTTCTAGCTTGGGTTTACTTCAGCCAATGGATGTCACTGTTGTTCCACTGGCATGTCAGATACGGTACATAACTGCTAGAATTGAAAAATTAATCTATGCTGAAATAAAACAATGATAAGCAGAAGCTGAACATAGGGCATTCTGCTGGTAAAGACGAGTAGGTATTTTAAGACGTGGCTTAGAAATGTGAACCTCATCAGCCAGGAGATTTGTGCTGTTTCCTCAGGAAAACTCTCTTACTACTATCCAGGTGTTAACTGCATATAATTGTTGCAGTCTGACATAAAAATGAAGCCTAGGAAGCAGTAAGACAGAAATAGAAATGTTGACTAGCTCACAAGAAAGAAAGGAATGACAGCTTAGTTTTCATTGAATTGACCCCTGCCAAACTAGCATACTAGGGTGGTGAAGTTAACAATATTAATAACTAATGGTAGAACAAAAAGGATGAGTGTGACTTTAATGGCTGACTGCCTGGAAAGCAGATCTAATGACAAAACCCTAAAGGAAATTCACTCTTTTTTTTTCGCTTTTTATGAGTACAAGGAAACTACTGGAGTGGAAGATGTTGGATTTGATCTGAAAATGGAAGAAAAATTTAGGAGGAGGAAGAGAAAAGGATGGAACCTGAGGAGAGGAGAAACAGGGCAGCAGAGCAAGGGCCAAGTTACACTGCCTCTTCCCATCAGTTATATCCTCACCAGTAAATTAAAATGGACCTGGACTCCATCTTGGGTATAAGAGTATGAGCATGTGCAGACCCTGTCTACTCACAGCTGTGTTCAAAAAATGCGTAGATGAGGCCCTTAGTGACATAATTTAGTGGTGGACATGGCAGTCTTGGGGCAAAGGTGGAACTTAGCAAGTTTGAAGGTCTTTTCCAACCTAGCTGATTTTATGATTCCACAATTCTATTCCACCAGAAAACCTCTGTGGCCCTGTCTGAACTGCTTGTCAGCACAAGAGGAAGACTGCTCTCGTTCCCTGAAGTACTGGGGCAATACTGGCTGGCATAAGCCAAAACTATGTCAGAAGCTGTGTTAACAATTACACTATAGTTGCATGTCTGGGCTTGAGCCTTAAACCCTGGCCAAGATTAGTTTATTAGGAAAAACTCATATGTTAAGGCCAATGAGGGTAAGGCTTGCTAGTCTCTGAGCTCAGCAGTCTAAAGTGTCAGGACTCTGAAGAGTCATGCCAGCCCTGGCCAAAAATACACTTGGGCCATGTCCAAAGCAGGATTGAGCTTGGAATTCAGGAGATCTGCTGTGAGCATAATTGAGTACTCTGCCCTCCAAATGCAGAGGAAAACCTAGAGACCTGGTCAGTCAAATGTTTTGTAAAGCTTTCTGAAGGAAAGGTGTGGGGTCGCTGATGTTTCCTTAAGGGGCCTGTGTTAATGACTGCACAGCATTTAAAGTGGTCTTCTGCAAAGATTTCCAAAGAGGCTGATGTTAGATGCTGGATCCTGGCTGGACGTGGCATGGTGTGTCGTAGAGTGCCATAACATATGGAGATCCTGGAACAACTGTTGTACATCTTCTAATTCAGCCAGATGGGGGTTATCCTCCTTGGGCCATCTCTCTCCTTCCCCTTACTGGTGACAATCTTCCTGCAAGACCTTGTAATTAGTTCACCTGCAGCGCTGTGATGGTCGGTGGGGACTTGTGTGAAGTGGTAGATGAGGAATAGAAAACGTGCCTCCTTGTTAACAGGCCATAGTGATGGGCTATTTGCCTACAATACAGGGCTGGGCTTTGCTTGCCATGTGGTCCCAGGATCTATGGGCTGGCAGGTGTTAGCAGTCTCCTGACTCTGTATGTCTAGAGCAGAGAAAAGTAGAGAGGCTGTGAATCTGCTGCAGTGTGATGAGTATAGGCCTGGCTTCAGCATTCCACAAAAAAACCCTGCAGAAAACCTATTCTGGATCTCATGGTCAGCATAGGGAATGTGATCATCCTGGTCGATCTGACCCTTCTTTCCTGGCTTTTGCTTCCTTTCTGGGCTGCAGGAGCAGAGATGATAAAATCATTCCTGCCTGGTTAATGTTGCTGCTCATCATGGAGTCAGTGGTGGTATTTCTGGTCTCTAAGGTACCTGTCTCTCTGGTTTCAGTTTGATAAAGTTTATTGAAGATTAGTGGTTTGCTGCTGTGTTTTGGGGACACAGGCTGTCCTGATGGTGAGACACATGCATGCATACACACACACATAAACCCCAAGAAAACAGAAATTTTAGAAAAAAAATGCTACTTGATTTTTGGAAGCAGCCCCTTTGTTTTGCTGGATGAAAGTACTTTCCTATGTCTGAAGGCTGCAGGGAGGGATGAAGACTTGCAGGGTTTTTCTTGTTCACTTGTGTTGAAGGTGTGGTTTTTGTTTCCTTTCTGAGCACCTGAATTAGCACAGCACCCTTTTGTGCCGTCCTGTGGAAGGAAGCCAATGCTAATCCTGAGTGAGGAAGCCACCAAATTACCACCGTGTCTTACAGAGGCCCCATTTACCCCAGACACCCTTTGCCAAGTGCTGTTTCAGCCAGACCTGCTGAGCTGAGGTAAAGTGTAATGGCTGAGCTGTGGCTTGAAGTGGTTACGTGCAGTGCTGAGAAGTCATAAACAGCTCTTATGTAAATGGTTTATGAGGGAGTGGGGAACATTTAGCTATGTTAGATTTCTGTAAAGCTGATCTAAACTGATAACATCATACCACACTGTTCTCACAGATTATTTTCTTTCATAGAACAAAAAAACAAAAGGAGCCTTCCCTTCCCTTCCCCTAGCTGGGTGCAGGGGTGCTAGGTTCTGCTGGCCTACAGGGACTAGGGAGATACTCACATGCAGCTAAAAGGCTGAATGTAAAGAGACTGAACAGGGAGATGTGGACAAAGGCCTGGGGTGTCACAAAGCAAATCACTGCAATCCCTGGCATAGATCGTGCATTTGATGTAGGTGTGCTGGTGGCTGAAACTATCTTATTGTATTTGAGACTTTTACCCATAGTCTTTAATGATTAGTAGTAGTCTTTAAATGATAGAAAAAAAGAAAGATGCCTTTTTAAAAAAAATCAAATAATGCAATCAATTTCTTGTTTAATTTGTGCTGTATACAGTTTTCTAGGAGAAGCACAAGGTATTTGCTCTTGCTCAACAAATTGAGCAAGTTGCAAGAGCTAGATAGAGTTGAAGACTTGTGTGATATACAGATACTTGATACTCTCAGTCTTCCTGGGTATCATTGTAGAAAAATTTTCTTGGTTTTTGCTTTGCAAACTTTATTTCTCACATGGCTTATTTGCATGAATTGCATTCCTTTGTTTGTAATACAAGACTGAGCTTTCATGGACATAGCTTCAGGAACAAAATTAGCTTTTTAAAAGTTAATTTTAGAAAACTTAAATTGTTTGTGTGTGAAAAGTCTTTGGCTAATAGTTTAGGGAGGTAAGGAACTCCATGACTTCTCATGCATGAGGCACAACTTGGGAAGCCTTAAGACTGTTGAGCCTTAAGATATGCTATTTTACTTTTGTAAATTTGAAATTAACCTGTTATATTATTGCTACTTTTTTCTTTAGGGAGAAAAAACATTGCATTTTATTATGAAAGTCTGAATTATTTCAAAATTCTAATTTGTTTCCAGGTAGAGTGATAGTAATGAGTCAAAAAGCCCTCGAATGCAGCAATTACTCTAGATTATTCCATTCTTCTCTCCCTCTTTTTGTTCAAAAGCACATGTACACATGGTATCTAGTTCAGGGAGAAGAACGCTGTAGGATCTTGAAGAGCAAAAGTTTCTTGTTCAAATTCAAAATGCTATCCCAACTGAAGAAAGGCAAATGTCTCTGCTGAACACTAACACAAAGAGGTGGCTGAAGAAATCTTAAAACTGCAAAGCTACAAATCCTACAAGTAGACAAAGTTGAGCATGAAGTTTCAGATAATTGTTGCTAGTAACCTGAAAATTATGTACATTACACATATATAATTCAGTTTCTCTGTTTTTTTTCCACTAATCATTGTTTCTGATGCGCTTACAGCCTCCTTACTTTGTACCTTCTAGTATTTTAATTTTGCCCTGCATCCTCTTTCTCAGGTCTTTGTCTTTTTCAATTTGGGAGCAGTTTGCTTTGTATTCTGCCATGTCTTTTTCAATTTGGGAGCAGTTTGCTTTGTATTCTGCCATATCATTTCTGTTGTCCCTTCTTTTTCCTCCCTTCACTTTCCTGCAGAATTGCAGATGACAGCTAGCTCTGTTCCTGAAACAGAAAGATCAAGAATCTGAACTGATCACTTTTTAAAGACCTTTCCAGACCAGCAGCATTAGTGGATGTTGGCATCTTGGCCTGGAAAATTAGTACATGATCCCTGCAGTGCCTGCACACAAGAAACCCTAAAAAATTCCTCCCAAACCCCTAAGTCCTTCAGCTGGATTTGACTACCGCAGCCAAATACATCTGCTGGCTCAATTTATTTGCCTCAGATTAGTTTAGTCAACAGTGTCTAGCACTTTAGAAGTCATCAGTTGCCTGGGATAAAATTGGGATTCTAGTAAATAAAGAATACTGAAGCAGGACAAATTTTGAGACATGCTTTACTGATGTGACTGCCTGTTCCATTGGAAAAGCTTTGACACCCGCTACCAACCTATTGAAAACTTGGGCAGAAGGGCCTTCTTCCAAATGACTGGAACAATTTCTTCCTAAAAATACTGTTTCTTGATGAGCACATTCAGCATGTCGTACTCCAGAAATGGAAATGCATATGCATTCAAGTCAAACCATAAATCATGACGTTCTAAGGCCCAGACCCAAGAGCCTACAAGATCATCTTGCCAACTTAATTTTGAGTTCCCAGATACAGACAGCTATGGATTTATCTGGGGCTTTAGCTGCCTGCCTCTCCATAGCAATAGCCATTTGCAGTGCTGAGTCAGAGACATCAGCACTCATGGGTATGAACTTGTAGCATAATGCCCCTGAACATTTAAAGCAGAGCTGTACCATCCCTCTGCTCTTTGAAGATTAATACATTTATGTAATAAGTATAGTTATGTAATGCCAATTACCTTAGAAACTGAGCATGCAATAAATGTGTAAAGATAATGCAATTTATCAATTTTTTCTTGCTTCTTTGAAGCATGGGGGCTTTTACTCATCTCCCTCCTCTCTCACCGTATTCTGTTAGCATATATACTTCTTTTTCCATGTCTTTCACCTTGTCAGAGCAGCTGCCAAATTTACTGTTAATTGCCTTTTAGTGGAACATTTTCTGACCAGGCCAAATGCAGACTGATTTTCTCTTGTGAGACCGCTATTGTCTTTGACAGTTTTATTGTTCATGATGAGCAGAGTTGCGATTGGCAGCTTCTTTTTTCCAGTAGACAGCTGGAGAAGACACACACACAAAAGGACCTGGTTCAGCTCTCACAATTCCCGCTACCTAAGGAGGCCACAGGGTGAGCTTTGTCCTGTTCATCTTCAGCACATGGAAAGGTCGTAACTCTTTAAGATCCATTCATTGAGTAGAAAGCTATCTAAACGAGGTATATACAAAATGCTGAACTAAGCATGAACTAAGCTTAGTGCTTAGCTTCAGGGGAACTTTTGCCTTTACTTCTGTGTGCAGGAAAGATGTCGACCCTTTTGCAGCTAGCAACTGTCTCTGTCAGATAAAAAGGGAGCTGATATGTCTCCAGGGAGATAATAGCTGCCCCTTTGCTTGAATTTCCTACTGAGCAGCTCATTCTGTCATTTTCTTAGATCTTACTGAAGCATTCTCTTTTTTATGTAGAATATTTGCCATTAGCCCAGATGACAGGCAATTTGGCTATGGCCTAATGTTTAGGGGATTCAAACTGGCAGTACTGTGAGGGTCTAGTATTTAGACAATCTACTGAGAATTATGGGAAAGTCTGGAGGATCATTTATATAGAATCTCCTGAAAACTTGGTGAAACATGGCACTGGTAGCAACCCCTTAGGAGGGTGGGGGAAATATGAAGCCAATAACTATGCAACGTGGGTCCAGCAGAGCACCCTTCCCTCACTAAGGTGAAAATCCTAGAATGAGAGACAAAATTCCCAGAAATGCCTGGGAAATACTACTTTTAGCTTCTGGAATCTTTTTGTATCTCTTCAGCTAAGATTACCATGTGTAAGTAATGATCTTTTTCACATCAGTTGCATAGCTATTGTTAGTACTAGTACTAGAGAAGAGAATTCAGAATTTAGAGAAGAGATTCAGAGCAGCCTTGTGGAGAAGGACTTGGGGGTGCTGGTCAATGAGAAAATGAACATGAGCTGGCAGTGTGAGCTTGCAGCCCAGAAAGCCAAATGTATCCTGGGCTGCATCAAAAGGAGCGTGACCAACAGGTCGAAGGAGGTGATCCTGCCCCTCTACTCTGCTCTCATGAGACCTCACTTGGAGTATTGTATATAGTTGTGGTGTCCTCACCATAACAAGGACATGGAACTGTTGGAACAAGTCCAGAGGAGGGCCACAAGGATGATCATGGGACTGGAGCACCTCCAGTATGAAGATAGGATGGGAAAGTTGGGGCTGTTCAGCCTGGAGAAGAGAAGGCTGCGTGGAGACCTCATAGCAGCCTTC